>JARHVA010005871.1:762500-792500 GCA_037957365.1 Torreya grandis | reverse complement strand
TTATTATAATAATAATAATAATAATTATTATTATTATTATTATTTGCATGAATATTATGATGGGTACATTGTGTATGCAATCAAAAATGTATTAGATCCATAAATCAATCCTAGCTCATAGAAGATAGATTCTACTTACACTTTCGATTTGGGATACATTAGATAATCAAGAACATGACCAATATGGATCTGCTAGACTGAATTAGGGTATGTCTTGTCATAATAATATCACTAGGGAGGGTTTCAAAGCCTCCATCAAATAAAAACTATGCAATAACCCTAGTTAAGTCCTATGTTTTCATATTCACTAGACTATTAACAAGTAAAGTAAAAGTCTAATCTATTGCTCGCCAAGGATTATGACACAAAGTGGGGGGTAATAAACAAAAATATTATAAATGCATAGAACACATATAAAAAATCATAATTCATGGAAGAGAAGTGGAAATACATATCTATCTACTATTAAAAATGAGGAACAAAGTTAGGAATACTTACCTTTGAATACAAATTGATTGATCCTCAATCTCTCCTTTGGCCAAGGTGATTCATAAGAGATTATTGTGGTATGTAAGGATGAGAAGGATACATCAAATATAGGCTACATAACCTATCAATGCATCCAAAAGAATTTTCCACAAGACAAGATCTATATCTCTAAAAATTATGAAACCCTAAGCTTGATCCTCAATGAGAATGGTGGATAACCAGATGCACAAAATATCTTACTTCTTCTCTTATATAAATAATGAAAAAAAATTGTGTATATATAGGAATTTTTAACCCTAAACCCTTACAAAATATTTGGCCAACAAGGTCGACTAAATCAACCTAGTATCGTTATTGATAAAAACTCACTACATCATGGGCTAGGTTAGCCAAGAGCTAACTGAAACCCTAAATAATTTTTACCAATAAGAGTACAGGGTTGACATAGTCATGTAAAATACCAAAAGAGGTTTTAGGTTAGGAAAATGGGTATTAAGGGTGGTAAAATATTGGGGGATTATGCAAAAAAATAAATGTTAGGGGAATGTTTTTCAAGAGATAAGTGTGTGTATATCAAGTGACAAAAATAACAACAATCCTGAAAAGAACCAATGGTCTACCCACCCCTTTCTCATTGCACCACTTAGGGTGTGCACTCAGAGGGATTGATACTTGAAGAGTTATTTAATGATAAAGATCATCAATAATTGATTAAAAAAATTAAAATTTTATGTCTATACATATTCCCCTCTTGAAGCTCATCACGTGTCACATAAGTGTAACATAGGATGGTATATTTGGAATATAACATGATGAGACATAATTTTGATTCTAAATAAAGTGAAGTAAGGAGAAAATAAGATAAATGAAAGGATATAATTTAAAAAAATACCTTTAGTTACCTTAATGTTTTATATAGATAAGGATATGTGAGAGATGTGAAGGCATCCAATGTGAGGAACATTAGGCAAACCTATATAGATTAGTGTGAACAGAGAGAAAATTTGAAATATTTGTAATATAGGCATATAATAGTGGAAATAATTATCTGAGATCAGGACTCTAGAACTTTTTATCATTTGAAAAATGAGTTAGTAAAAACAAATATATGATAAAAATAAGTAATATGATGGTAAATATTAAAAGGGTAAATAATTTGGAATAGTAACTAAAAATAAGGTAAAATAGAATTCATTTGCTATTGTTTGACTATTTTGAGAGAAAAATAGAGATCTAAGAGACCTAGCAAAAGCCTAGAGAACCAAAATGGTGAGGAGATGAAATTTGAGATGAGGAGGAAGTATAGATACCATAGTGAGAGGAGGAAGTTTAGAGACCACAAAAAGTATTGCATAGGTAAGAAATTGAGAATTTTAAAAAAATTGAGTATTTTATTTAAATTGAGTGTTTTATAGATATTTGTAAATTAGACCAAATTTAGATACTAGAATGAACTTTAGAAAGGTTTGAGAGATACCAGGATTCAAATGAGTAATTAGGTTGAAAGGGGTTAGAGTAATAAATGTTGAAGTCATTTATTACAATCGGTGAAAGAGTTGACATTTTGAAAGATCTAGGTCAACCTAGTCAGCCTAGGAGGTAGAAAATAAACTTTTGAAAGGGTAGACCTAACAAGTCTTGGCTAACTTAGATGGTTGGGGAAAAGGTTGATAGAGTACCTCATAGATGACTTAGTTTTTTAAGTTAAAAATCTAACTTAGTACTAAAAATGGGAAAAAGGAAGGTAGACTTAGTTATTTTAAGGATAAATGATCAACCTATACTATAGGGTCAACATAGTTAGTTACTAAGTGGCCAATATACTAGTAAAATGTATGAAAAATGGTTGATATAGTACTTTTAAGGCCTAGGGTGCTTGAATGAATAATGAAATGGATAAATAAGATAAAAATAGGTCAAATTGGTAAGAAAATTAGAAATTAAGGCCAATTAGGTGATTGTTGTTAACATTTAAAAGAATACATTTTGATTATAAGTGACATGAAGGTCTAGTACATCTTGGGTTGTTTGATTATTTCAAGGTCACCAAAGACTTTGGTGATTGGTGGATATGTCATGGATACTAGATCTATTGGAACACCTAACAGATGTAGATAGAACAAGATTTATTGCACTAGGATTTGGAGGCATCATATAGATGCAATGGATACCATTGAGTGTTGATCTTGTGGTCATGTTCTTAGGAGTCTAGGAACATTTGACAAATAATTTTAGGTGGGTGGTGGATGAGGATAACATAGAGGTTGGTATCACATAATAATATGTCCATGTGTTGCTTGGACTTCTTATAGGGAACATTGGTGATCAGATGGATACCAGATGATTAGGAGGAGAGGTGATCATTAGCCCAATGGGTGATATGCTCAAATAGAATTTACCTAGGACAAAGAGTGAGTCTATTTAATGTCTATATTTCACATATTATATATATATATAAGGTTATAATAGGGCTTGTGATAACATATGTGTTATGTCACAAGTTAGATGGTAAAGTCTCATTGTATGTGATAGCTTTATGTCAGTTGATATTTGAGTAGGGCACACTCTATGACTTAATTTCTATCATAAACATTTGGCTCATGCATGATATGTATGGGATTCTATATAGAGGTCATAATACCATGGGGTTAGTGGTATTATTGAGTGCCTTGATATATGAGAGGTTCTTGATGTCTCATCCAACTAGGTTGCCCCATGTGATTGATGATTAGTTGCCTTGAGTTTTGATATGGAAACATGATCAAGTGGCATGGACCATGCCCCATGTGTAAATGCTACATATGGTTACATGTGTATAGATTATGTGGCATCCTTATGCCCAAATTATTATTGTTTGGATAAGTTGGATGACTATGGTACCAAGGTTAGCATGAGTGTAGATCATAGGCCACTATACTTAGTGTGTAGAGCCACATTTAGTAGTACACTTTCCAATATAGTTAAAACTCCCTCACCTAGTGGATATTATTATGGTGCCCACATTTTGGGCTTGGAATGCAAGAGAGCCTAGGTTGAGAGGAGGAGGATGAGTACCAATTAGAAGATTGGAAATCAAATCATGGTGTGTGAGACTATGGGCTGGTCAAGCATGATAACCAATAGCTAGAGAGGGCATGAACATGGATGTAAGAGTGACATAGGTAGCACAAATAACATGATAAAAGTAGTGGAGACTACCTAAGTTTCACCCTCAATGGAGATGTCAATGATGAGAGAGAGAGTACAAAGGGTGGTTATTTAGGATGACCCATTAGTTAGCCTAGGTTAGAACTAGTCTATAGAGGAACCACTAAGGTGAGTCTTGAGACGTACATATGTGGTGACCCCAAAGTTTTCTTTGATTGGGAGGCAACCCATAGATGAGGTACTCATAGGATGAGTCAATGGAGAGACTATGATTGGTGGATGAGTAAATGGGGAGATGATGATTTGTGACACCAAGATATGCAATAAATGATTGTAATTTTAGTCTTTGAAATAAAATACTAGTCATAGAATATTTGAGTAATTGTAAATAGATATATTTTGAGATATATCTATGATCTAATATCTATCTAGTTTGTGTTTTATATATCTTACAAATGAAGAGGAGGTTATATGGGGATCCCTAGTGATATGATTACACCATGATATTATGGATGGGGTGTTGACCCCATCTAACCTTACCACATTGAATGATCCCATGCAACCATCTACCCTAACTTAGGTGAGCTAGTTAAAACTAGTAGGGGAGATGACAAGGCATCTACAAGCATGTGGAGATGGACTACAACCACCACTAGGGGTGGGAGTGAGAGAGGTAATGTCATGATAGTCCTTGGCTTAGGAGAGAGATGTGCATTTGGATACCACTATATAGCTATGATAGGTTCAGGCCTAGATGGCTAACCTACAGGGATAGGTAGTAGGCTTGAGATCTCAAACATCCTCATTGTAACATAATAATCAGAGGGGATTGACTAAGGCATATATGGCTAGCATTTCTAGGCCATAAGATAGACATGATAGAGTCCAACCTTAGAGATGGAGTGATGTATTTTTGTACCTTACATAAAAAATACAAGATATATATATATATATATATATATATATATATATATATATATATATATATATATATATATATATATATTTCTAGGCCATAAGATAGACATGATAGAGTCCAACCTTAGAGATGGAGTGATGTATTTTTGTACCTTACATAAAAAATACAAGATATATATATATATATATATATATATATATATATATATATATATTTCTAGGCCATAAGATAGACATGATAGAGTCCAACCTTAGAGATGGAGTGATGTATTTTTGTACCTTACATAAAAAATACAAGATATATATATATATATATATATATATATATATATATATATTTTGATAGTTGGATGTTGATCTTATGTTTTTATATTATGGTTGTGGTTGTGGATGCATGGATATACTTCTTTCTAGCACATGTATTTTGATTATGTTGTATATGCTATAGGAATATATGTGTGTTTTTTTCATTTGTATAATTATGTAGTGCACATGCATGGTTAAAAAAAGACTTGGAAAAGTATAATTGGTCAAAAAAAATGCACTAGAAATTATATCATGATGGGAAATGTGTAATAACAAAAAGATGTCTAAGTATAATCAACCAAAGAGTGGTAAACAAGAGGGAAAAAATGTTTTAAAACCATGATAAAGAGTGGCACCAAAATAAAATAAGTAAATCACACTAAATCAAATTGGGAAGTAAGAAAACAATGTAAATAAATGGAAAGCATGTGAAATAACAATAGTATAAAAAAAAATCAATTAAGTCAATCACTCACACTAAATCACATTGAGAAGTATAAAATAAAAATGAAATTAACAAAATGGTCTTGAATTAATCACACTAATTCATGTTAGGATGTCTGAAAAACTTAAGAAAAGTGGTTGGATTATTATGTTCAATCAAAAAATAAGAAGATAAAAGTGAAATATTACTAAAGTATTCATAAAAATACTAATTCAAGACAAGAATCATGGCAATGATGTTAAACTCATAATCAATCACATTTTATCTCATATTTGACACATGTAATTTTGTTGTGACTTGGATATTAGAAGATTTTGTGAGGAAGGATAGGTCCTATCCATGGTCTTACACTAAAATTCATAAAGCAAACACTAATGAGGTGGAATTTATGTGAAAATATCAAAAAAAGTGATGTTTGAAATATTAATGTGAGAATTTGGTAATTTGTGAAGAAGGCTAGGTCATATCGATGGTCTTACAATGAACTCACAAATGGAATCCCTAGAGGAATGATCAGTGAACATAATAATATATTTCTAGGGGAGATATCAAGGTTATAAGGTGTGAAAAAAGTAATGTAAGAAGAATAACATAGGCATCTTATGACAATACCTTACAAAACTTGAGGAACACTAAGTACATGAGAAGACACTAAGTGACTAGTAACCATCAATATATAAAGGATACTTATTCGCTATAGACACAAAGATGTGTAGGAAAATAAGTGTGTTACTAAGATCAAATCATATTGGAGGTTTTGAACAAGAAAAGTAAAATGGACCTACCTTCCCATAATATGTTCCCCCTGACCCCTTATAGATCCATCAATATAATATGAAGATTGGGTACTTGCATGAGAAAATAAGTAGCATTAAGAGTTTTTTTATTTTCCTTTTCTAATCTACTAGCCTACCGCACCCCAATGGACCTCGGCTCTATTGTGAGGCAAATTTTGGAGTTTGAGAATTGATTAAAAAAAGAGATGTGCTTAGAATCACATATTTTAGTGTGATTTGAATTTTGAGATTTTTAAATGTTACCTTTTAGATCATTGCCTTTTATTAAATGATTTGGATTTTGCATAGTTTTATGGATATTAAGATTCCTCTTCCATATAGACTTAGAATGACCAATTATTAGAAATAGAATGATACACACGAATGAGATTAGGATTTAGATAAAAGAAGCTAAGTATCCAAAGACAATATTGACTATAAAACTTAGGCTAAACTATGAACCAACATGTTATCTAAAGTCTCAACCATGTGTATGCTTAGTTTGATAAAGGAAATAAACAGGAATAAATGGAGATCCAAAGTGGACTGGTAAAAGGAGATTAGAATGAGATGAATTATTTTATAAAAGGTATAAAGGATTATATAACCAAGTCACAATAATAATTATCCATTTTTATAGAGATAAGATAGAAAACAAACATGAAAAATAAAAAGTGAACTATAAGAAATGAACTCAAGAAGAGAAAATATGTGATTAATTAAAATAATCCATAAGAGAAAATAATGACATCATAAAAAACATATAATGGAAAACAAAAGTCACCATGTAAGGTAGAAAAGAATTTGAAATAATGTCAAATGATATAAAATAGATAAATGTAAAGTTAGAGCACACATCAAATCTAAATGAAAATGTAAGAACATCATACATGTGTTCATAAGTATTGATATAATTATACACACACATTATGCATAACATCTGATAAGTTGATATGAGGTTTAATGTGAATTATGGCTAATGTATTATTGATATTTAGTGAAAGTTGATAAAATACTTCACATCAAATATCCTTGACAGAAAAGGTAGGAATGCTTGAAGGATAATGCTAATGAAGGATATCGTGCATGGGATGCTTAAGATAATGCGTGGGAGTGGTTTATATAAGAGATGAAGCGGTCAATGGTGGGGATGGTGCCACTAGTGAAAGAGTCACTAGTGGAGAGGGATCACTTAGTGAAGGAAGGTCTATAGGTGAGGGACTCATAGGTGGAGGAATAGTAGGTTGATAAGGGATCATAGTTAGTGGAACTATTGGGGAAGAAGGGGGATCTTTCTTTTGAGATTAACATATGGGAGGAAGGGTGGAATGTGTAGGAATGTTTAGGAGGTGATATTTGATATGTTATTAAAGGATACAAAATGATCATTATGATGTGTGACACATTGGTCCCAGAGATAATATACCTCTCCATACTTAGGAAGTTACTCAAGTAATACTTTCATGGGAGGTATAGCCTTATTTGAGGGTTGAGGAGTAGTGAAACATGAGGTTTAGATATATTGTTACATGTTTTGACAGTGCATGGATGAATGGCTATATATGTTATGGAAGAAACATATACACTTATAATTAATCTTGGTAGGTGCACTCATAGGAGGAGCAAAGATAGAAGCTGAGGAAGATTGGTATAGTGAACAGTCTCTAGTCTAATGATTGATAACTTTATGAATGCCAAAATAAAGCTGATTAGCAGATTTGGTGGGTGAAGGAGATAGATATAATAAACGGAACAAACCATCACCAAGAGAAGGTGGGGTTGGTGGAAAAACTAGACAATGCTCCATTAAAGGAGAAACCAAATCAAAAATAGGAAGAGACTTAGCTAAAGCAAGAATATGATCCAAACTAATCTCTACAGATAGAGGGATGGGTTCCATAGAAGTCTAAAGGAGAGATACAAACATCTCAAGGATAAGTAATATAAATGGGTCATAATATCTAACAAAGTGATAGGGACCAGTCATAGCATGATCCACAAGCACACTCTTATAAGGTTCTTTAAAAAATGTAGGTGTGCACACCATCTCTACACTATGATAAAGAGGAAAAGTAATAAAATTAGGAAAATATAAGATGGAATATAAGAGATATACTGAAAGACTAAATCAAAGAATAATGATAATGAATAATCTTAGTGTTTTAAATTTGAACTAGACCTCCATCTCAGGTATAACCATCATCAAAATTAGGTATATGAAGGTTAATGGCATAGGTAGGGAGGATATCATCATCCAATGTGATGTGATGAATGGAATGTTGAGTCTTAGTTAAGATAAAATTTATGTCATCATAATTTGGTTGATGAGAAATAGGTTACAAATAAGTGGGAATCTAAGAGATGAGATGAGGTGAAAGATCCAAAGTTTTAATCTTTATATTGATCTTGTCAAGCTCATCATCATTTGAATCTAGGAGGTTAGGGGGTATATTATCAGTGAATTTAGGGTAACCATTATAGCCTCTACTAGAATTGATAGGAAATTTAAACCATTAATATTTATGAAATGGAATGCTTGGAAAGGGTTTAAGGGTAGGAATCTTGAATACACCATGGTCTTGGAATTGTTTGAAATTTCAAGGATTAGTGTCACCTTGAGTCTTATAGATGGATCCATTATGAGGAAATTTGACACATTGGAAAGTGAAAGAGGAAAATGTTCTCATGATATCAGTCCATGGCCTTCTAATCAAAATTTTATAGGATAGAGGAATGTTGAAGATCATTACCTTCACATGAATGGTGATAGGTGGGATGGTAATGAGGGTCCACACATAACCTAAAGGAGGCATTTACCTTTGGTCATAACATTGACATGTGTTTTATGTGTATTTAAGATTACACTTGGAATATATAAGGGTTTTTATAAAATCAAGAGAGGTAACACAATTATCAGAACCCTCATCAATCAAGGTATGCTTGACTTGGATATCACCTATTTGGCCATTGATAAAGAGAGGATGATCATTTGTATGAAGCATAATATCATTGGGGATCTTAGAATTAATGCATAATTTAAGGAAAATAGAAGTGTACATTATTTCATCAACATGTATGGACATCTCTTCACACTATTTTAAGATGATATCTTCTAATATGGATAAGGTTGATTTGTGTCTTGCTAGGGAAGGATGAGGGATATTCATTTTGAAAAAAAGATGCATAAGATGATTATGATGATGTGGAGAGGTTTGTATAATTTTGATAAATAGGATTTGGGATGGGAGGTTAGCATAATTTTTTATAGTATCCCACTCATCATAACCCATAATATGACTATTGAAAATAGGTGCATAGTGTTAAAGGAGGTCCTTGAAAGGAAGATCTAAAGTGCATGTGAATTTATTTTCATAAGAGGAAAAAGGTTTAGTTGGAGGACAAGTTTGTTGATCATATTGAGAAGATGGGGTAGTTGATGTAGGTTTGGTTTGAGGAGTGTTGATATAAGTTTGAGTATCATTGGTGATAGGGAAAGAGGTTGGAGGGATGGTAGAAATGGTATGGGAAGTGTTATGCAAGGGAGGTGTTGGAATTGTCTCATTAAAAGATATAAGTTCTTGTTTCCCCAAATTGGTTATGTGAGTTGGAGAATAATCTTGGATAACATAAAATATGTGAGACAATTGACATTTTTGGATAGATTCAAGATCAATTAAAGAAACCATCCTTCACATACTAGTCATACTAACCACATTATCTTTAAGAGTTGGGTTAGGAAGACTATCAACATTATTGGTAGAAGGGGTAGGATTTTCTTGGTTATCTTGGTGATTTTGAAGAGGATATCTATAGATGGCCAAATGAACATTATCCTAATTCAAAGCTTGAGATTTAGTTTATGTTTCATGGGATTTGAAGGCAATGCCATAGGCTTGTTTACATCTACGAATGATAAAATCATGGTCAAAATTGGGACCAAAAAATAAATCCATAGCCAAGTTATGAAGCTACCTACAAGTCTTATGAGAATGACCCCATCTAGCATGAAACCCACAAAATTGATTGGGATGATACCAAGATTTCATGGGATGAGTGGGATCAAGTTCTCATAGGAGAGGCCTTGGTATATATTATTGTAATTATGATAAGGATAATTTTTTATGAACATATATGTTTTTTTCTAAATATAAATGAGTATTAGTGATGTGGTTAGGAGGGGAAGCTTTTTCCAAGGTTTGGTTAGGAACAACATCTTGAATAGTATGAATGGTATCATAAGAATTAGTGATACCATCATTTTTAGGATCATAATTATTATTCTTTACTAACATATGAGTACCCTTCTAAGGTTTGGATGGATTGAATTGACACATGAGGAAATATTGATGCTTAGATTAGTCAATGGATCTTCCAAAGTGCGTGGAGAGAGAGTTTAAGCCTGATATTACAACTTTCGAAAAAGAGCATTGATAAATAGATGGAAAAGGTATTCATCAGCCATATTATGGTCACATTGGTTATATAATGTCCTTCATTGGCCATATTATCTTAATTTTCTTACAATTGATGAAATGGGCCAAGGTATTCTAAGGAACATCACTAGTTTAGGACTCTTAGACTAGAGCATTTAATAAATCTTAAAAACTAGTAATAGAGTGATGTTTGAGTTGGTTATACCAATTTAAAACATCACCAATGAGAGTTATAGTGAATATCTTAGTAGGGGTAAAGTTTTTTAACTTGACCCAATCTTTATATAGATTTCCAAATGTTTTTAAATGAAGAGTAGAATCAATTGACCCATTGTAAGAAATGGTAGGGGTGATACCTCCTATATCTATATTAGAAATTTGAGATGTAAGAGGATAATTTTTAAGATGCTTAATTTTTTTATTAATAATAGGAGGTTGAGGGATAATATTACCATGGGAAACTCATAGACGAGATGGGGGAACATTTTGATTATGCGTGCCCCATGGCATCTGTTGAGGGTGGGTTTGAAGATGGATAAGATGATTTTATATTTGCATTGTTATCATGGAAATAATGAATTTGATTAAGAGTTTGTAATAGTATTTTATGGGTTTGAGTTTCATTATTAACATTGTGTGAATTATGATAATTGGTAGTAGTGGCTTGGGTACCACTATGGGTGTTAGTAGGAGCTTGAGAAAAACTATTAGTATGTGAGGTAATAGTGGAATAATTTGATTATCTGGAAAAATATGGACTAGTAGAGGGATGATAATAAGTAACATTAGAGGAATGATTACCATGTGTAGGAAATTATGGACTAGTGGAATAATTGAGAAGAGTGGGTCTTGGAAGAGGCACACTAGATGTATAAGTTGCCATGTTAGTAGAGATACTAGGCATAGAGGTAGAGGAAATATAAAAAGAAGTCATAGTATGAGAAGTGGTCAAAATGGAGGGAAGAGGTTGAGAAGTAAAGAAGCTAGTATCCTAAAATGTGTGTAATAATGTGGGAGAAGATGAATGGGGTTCTTTGGCTTGATCATTTATCATGAGATGGTAGATAGTAGAAGGATCCTTTACTTGATGTTAAGGAAACTCAGTGATGAAGAATAGCATTTCTAGTGTATACTATAATTTGATTTGATCTTAAAATAAGAAGAGAGGATTATGAAATGAATAGGAATGAAGAGGGTCCTATAGATTATAGTGTGAGTGGTTACATGAACATTATTTTCATCTAGGGTAGGATCCATTAGATACTTATGGTACAACCTATTAGGGTTGGTAAAACTCATCTTATTTATTGAATTCAACTCAGTATTGTCTTTATATAATAAGTTCATGATGAAGGAGAGAGGTTAGGAATGATAAATATGATGCAAAATCAAGGAGATAGGAAGGGGCATATAAGAGTATAAAGTCAACAAGGTTGGGCTAGTACTAAAAAAGGTATGAAACTTAGCCAATAAAGATATAAAGTTGACCAAGTTGACTGACTAATGTAACTTGAGATAAAGAAAAAATTGATAAGGATACAGAGTTGGCCAAGTCAAATTAGTACTGTAGCTTGATAGGCATATAAGAGTAATAGGTTGACCAAGATGACTAAGTACTATAATTAGGGGAAAAGATAATTTGTGAGAGATTATTAAATAGAACAATAGTGTACTAAAAATAGGGAAATTGCTTTGCAATGTAATTTTAATCAATAATTGAAATCAAACACAAAAATCAATTGGATCAATGAAGATTATCTAATTGGCACACATAAAAAAATGTTGCACCAACACTGGCCAATGCAAGTTTTTGTAATATAATATACAATGAGTAGAGAGCAAGAAGTCAACTAAAAATAAAATACTAAGTGGTTATCCTGAATGTTATTACATTATTATAGAGTGTTATTTGAATTATGATAGGGAAGTTGGATGAAATTAGTGAACTAGAAAGCAATCTATGGATGGTTTTAGCATATTTAGGCTAAAAGGGTTTTATGTTGGTAATGGTATTGGCTTAGTATTAGATCCTACCCCATCACTTCATAATACCATAGTGATAAGGGTGTCATGCAATTTTCCAATATATACCATTAACCATGTGTTTATACTTAGATAAAAATCTAAGTCAACATCCCCCTTGGTGATGAAATACAAGTAGGTGGGCCTTGGGAAGACAAATGTTAAATGAATTTTGAAATTATGTGATTTAATAGTGTGTGAAACAAAGATAAAAATATTGAAACTAAATAATATATTAAAAAACCACTTAATTAGACTATGTGATCTAATCTAAGAATGCAAAAACCTAAAAATGATTGTGTGAATTAATTACTAGCATATAGTTGTTAATTCCCAACTTAAGCATGATATAGAGTCAGTTCAAATGATAATGTATGAAAACATTACAAAACAGAGTTAATAGAGTTTATACTATACTATATAAGTAGGAGTCTTTAAGAACTAAGTTGACTAGGTCAATCTAGTTTGATGTAGGATTGAAATTTTGAAGACTACAAAATTTATAAAATAAAAATGTAATGAAGTGAATTAAAAGAGAGAAAAAGAAATAAATATTAGTGGGTTAGAAGATGATGAGGAATGTGAAGTTTCTATTGAAGTGCTTTGAATGTTGCTTTCATGTTTTGCCAAATGTGTAAACTATGTCATCCTAGTTATGTAATTCCTTATTTGATGAAGCCTATTAAGATGACTACGTCAACCTAGTTAACTTATTTTGTTATTTGGAAGCTGACTGTAAGACTTAGTTGACCTACATGACTTAGTTTGCTATTGAAGATGTTGACTAAGAGACTAAGTTGACCTATTTTAAATAGTTTATTATCTAGAGTATAATAAGAGTAGTGTGTCATCTTGTTCAATCTAGTAACCTATATCTGATAAAGAATTACATAGAAAGAATAGAGTAATTTTGATGTGACTATGTGTTAAACATGTGCAAAAAAGTTAGAACAATATCATCCTGGTCGATCTAGTATCATAAATATAAAAAATAAAATAAAATTAGGGAAATAAAAATCATGAAAGAAAACCTACAAGGGTTAGACTCAATTTGAGTTCACTAGAATGTAAGAAGTTATAAATGAATCAGATCTAAAATCAATCCTATCTTAGAGAAGATAGATCATACTTACACTTCTAATTTAGGATACATTAGATAATTAAAAACATGATCAATATGGATCTACTAGACCAAATTAGGGAATATCTTATCACAATACTATCAGTTGAGAAGGTTCCAAATCCTCCATCCAAGAAAAACTATGTAATAACTCTAAGTTTTATGTTTTCATATTCACTAAACTAATAGAAAGTAAAGTAAAATTCTAATCCAGAGCTCATCAAAGCTTGTGGCACAAAGTGGAGGGTAATAAATAATAAAAGTAAATATGCATAGAAGACATATATTCACATCAATATATATAGAATCCTAATGCATGGAAGAGAAGTGCAAATGCATATCTATCTACTCTTATAAAGGAGGAATAAAGTTAGGAATACTTACCTTCAAAGAAAAAATCATCGAGCCTCAATCTCTCCATTATCAAGGTATTTCATAAGAGGTTGTTTTGGTATGTAAGGATGACAAGGATAAATTAGATCTAGGCTACACAACCTATCAATGCATCCAAAAGGATTATCCTGAAGATAAGATCCATATCTCCAAAGAAAGTATGAAACCCTAAGCTTTATGCTCAAGTATAATGGTGGATAAGTAGATTCATAATATATATTACTTCTTTTCTCTAAATAATGGTGAAATTATTTTGTATATATAGGTGGATTTAAGCTTAAAACCTTCTAAAAGTTTTGATCGACAGGGTTGACCCAGTAGACCTAGTATCATTATTGAAAAAAACTCATTAGGTAATGAGATAGGTTGGCCAAGAGTTGACCTATAACCTAAATAAATTTATATAATAAGAGTATAAGGTCTACATAGATGACATACTCATGTAAACTACAAAAAGAGGTTTTAGGTTAGGAAAAGGGGTATTGATGATGGTAAAAGACTAGAGAAGTGTGAAAATGAAAAGGGAAAGCTTAGGGTAATTTTTTCTAGGAGACAAATGTGTAAATATCAAGTGTATAAAGGAACAACAATATTATGAGTCACCAATGGTCTATCCACACTTTTCCCAATAGACTGTTTAGGGCATGTACTTAGAGAGATTGAGACTTGATGCATTCTTACAAGATAAAGAGCATTTGTAACTGCTAAAAGCTTGAAAATATTATTTTTAGACACATTGAATATGTATGTGACATAATTTACTATTGAAGGAATGGAAAGGACAAGAGGTGACCATTAACTCAACATGTACAATCTAAACCAAGCTATTTTAGTGGCTTTAATACCCTGCATCTCTAATTGTGTGTGCTTGTTTCACATGTGTTGTGGTTCTTATGTATCCTTGGGATTCCTTATTTGACCTTAGAAAGTGTTTGTGTGTGCATAGCTTAGTTAAAATATATTATCATAATTGATCCCTAGGTAAATAAACCTATACAGAACCCATTTACATGTCAATTTTTGGATTTTTAAAAGAGCCTAATTTTAGAATATTCAAAAATTATTTTTTAATCATCCATTAGCCAAAAAGGAGGTCTCATTGTTAGTTAAACCCTAAGGTAATTTTTAAATTTTTGATAATCATAAATTGACTTTATCTATATATATCCTAGGAATAGGAGTTATGTGTGAGAGTGGACACATGTCCCTCTTAGAGAGGCTTTAACATAAAATAATCATCTTGATAAAGTATAAAGAGTATTTTTTAAACTACTTTTGAGGTCACATGTTAGCCTTCAGGGTTGAAGATGGTCTTACACACATGATGACATCATAAGGATAGGAGGTGATACTTCCCCCTTATGCATGTTGATTTTCCATTGCTATAGTAGATAATGTTGTTATGGGGAAAGGAAATTTTCTTGGTTGTTTCTATTTAAATGGACACTTCTTGATGGATGAAATAAAATATTATATTTATGAGTAATTTTTGAATAAAATAAGGAAATTTTTATGTTTTTAGTAAGATTATATATCTTTTTGTATTATGAAAATAAAAGTTTATATTGTTTTTTCAAGAATAAATGAGTGTTTTTTTATTCCATTAGTGAAAACTAGGATGAAGGGGCTCATTCACTTTACATAATAAATATGTAAGATAGACATAAAAAATCAATAGGATAAAAAAAGGAACAAAAAATGAACCTAGTAGCCAAATTCCCTTGCCACTAAACTTACAACAAGTTTTAGCCAAAAAAATCTAGGACCAAATAGAAAAGGATAGAGTGAAACAAACTATTGTAATTTAGAGTAAAAGACCAATTACTTGGTTTCACTACAAACCCCTTTGTGATTCCTACCTCTATTATAACTTCCAATTAACTGATACTTATCTTCTTCCTATCTTTTACACTTGAGGCTATTAGACTGAGTCTCCACTTTCTCCTCCTCAAGAACCCAATCGACCTCTTGCTCTCCACCACTCTGAGTTGATTTTTTACCTTGTGGAGTGTGAGCTAAATTATCCTTTCCCAATTTAATGGATTCTAAATCTTAACATAGGATCCCTTTTAACTTTTCAAATTTATCCATAATTTCACTACTTAGGAGTTTTTGGATATAAATATTTGTGTGTAACTTTTGGAGGGAATTCAAGATTTCCACCTTGTCAATGAAGCTAAAAACCCCTCTACCTCTATTGGCTAGTAGATAGACATATATATGACTCCCCCTAACTAGTTTTGGCTCCTCTTGTACTTGATTAGTAACATTCCCAACATATTATTCCTCATGTTCCTTCTCTGAATCTGACTCAGTGGAGTAATCTTCCCCCTCTTCAATATTTTCCTTCTCATTGGGGATATCGATGGCCTCAGTGACAATCTTAGACCATTGCATCTCACCTTGATTAATCAAAATTAAAATTAAACTTTGATGAATTAAATCTATCAAAGGTTTCTTCTTTAAGTTCAACACTGAGGCTTCCAAGGATTGCAACAAAATAAATAGAATGTTGATGGTGTGGCCTTTGAAATGGTTGAAGAGGAGGAAGTGATGGGAAAAATCATAGTGTGTTTTCCCTCTAAGGTAATTTATCTAATAATCTATAGGTAGAATTTCAACCATTTCCTTGACAAATCTGACATCATGAAACCCTTCTGAGATGAAATCTTGTGTTTCTTTTTTTCCATTTTGAAGAAAATGGCTAGAAGCTCCTCCATTCTCTTTTTTTATTTCAAAGCTTTGATGTAATTAAATTCCATCCCAATGGTCTCTCTAATGATCTCCTTAGTTATCATGACTCTTAAGCCATGAATTCAAACTTCACAATCTTTCCAAACACTAGTGATGTCCCTAGAAAGCCTAGTGTCATGCTTGACAAACCTTTCCATGAATGGTGTGAAACCACCCTTAACCATTTTATGCCACACATATTAATTTTCCTTGACATTAGAACATGAAATTGGTTTGAATTGGTCCCTATTCCCACCCATTTTGTGGATTTGTATACTTATACTATAAGATTCATTATTTGAGCTCTTAGAGAAAGATAAAAACAAATTTTAGAAAAAAGTGTCAAATAAGAACATGTGATGTGAACCTAGAATGACCCAAATTTTTAAGGCTGTATTGATAATTACCTTGTACATATTAAAATCAAAGCTCATAATATGTATTTGTTTCGTTAATAAATAAACCATCATTACCATGCAGGGTGTGTCCTTTTTTCTAATTTAATAATCAGGATGACATCATCCATAAAATCACACTCATGCCAACTAATAAAATCACTACTTCGGACCCAAAGGTTGGCAATGAAATTATCACACCTATTTATTTCCATATAAACATGCACATTGGAAACCCTTTCGAAATGGGCCAAGAAGTTTTTAATATCACCAACGATTCTTTCAAATAATTAATGATGTTCATTGAGTTACCCTTTATTTGAAGGAATTCTATTCCAAGGTTTAATTCTAGTTTGATGTCCCATAGTGTCACTTTATCTTATAAGACATGATTTGTTTTGATCCCTAATGGTCCCGTATAGGCCACTCTGATATTCCTAGAACAATCCTAGATAACACCACCTACTCCCATTGGGCTTGTGTTCCCTTTCACTATCCGATAAAAAAATAATTTAAACTAGTAGGAGGGAGGATGAAACCATTCAACTTTTTACCTATCAACTCCCTTCCCTTGATATTTTCTAGGAATGACAATATTAAGGAGTTTTAAAATTTGGGGAAAGATAGAGCAGCTAGGTTGGTCAAAAGAGGAGGTGAAAGATGACCGATTTTCATAAACAAAAGCAAAGATCCTCTTAGAGGTGGAAGAAGGATTCGGCCTATGGTTCTCAAAGATAAAAGAATTCCTAGCTTTCAAAATACCCCTAAAAATGTGGGGGGGGGGAACCAAATTCCACTAGGATTTTAGCAGAGGAGATTCCTAGGTTGGCTTCCATTGAATAATCAGGTCCTTAATAGAGCCTAGTGTAACCTAGGAAAAGTTAGACCTACTGAAGAAATGCTAAAAAAATAGGAAACAAAGGAAAATGAAATGAATAAATGCTCAATGGATTTATTTTCCCATCTATAAAGAGTGCACTTATTAATAAAAAGAATACCCCTTTACACTAGATTATCCATAGTTAAAATATTATTCTGAGCCACCAACCAGAAGAAAAAATTGATTTTGGGGATAAGGTTCTTTAACCAAATATCAGGCCAATTATCATCAACTTCTACCTAGTCTCAAAGGGAAACATATCCAAATTTAACAGAGTAAAGACCATTGAGATCATTTTTACAAATAAGATCATCCTCCAATAAACTATGTCAATGTGTTGGAGAGAAATGTTTAAGTCATGTAGTAGATAGGCTTGCTACTAGTTTAGACTGTATTTTATGAGAAGTTTCCACTTCTTCATTCCATCAATCTCCTTCTAATAATCTAACACCTTATGGCAAAAGGTATCTTTGAATAAAGATATTAATTCTAAATCTTGGAAGGAGGATGCCAAAGGGGAGTTGATCCAGGGATCTTTCCAAAAGTCCACTTTATTTCCTCTATAAAAATTTCACTTGAGGTATTTGCTAAGTAGATCCTTATCAGCTTTCAAATCTTTCCAAAATGTTGAGCCATTGTCTAGGACACTTTTTGAAATGAAATAATGACCTTCCCTAAAATTTAAATATTTGACCCTTATAATTTTAGTCCACTGGCTATCTTCCTTGATCAAACTCCATCCTTGCTTTGCTAAAAGGGCTTGGTTCATGGATATAAACCTTATTAAACCTAGTCTTCTTTTTGAGGTTAGGAAAAAATCTTTATTCTAAGAGATGAGCAGAAATCTCAATATGTCCTCTGATCCTCTTTATAATAAATTATTTTTAATATTCTTGATTTGATCATAAATCCTTCTAGGGATGACAAATAAGGACATGAAATAAATTGGGATTCTTCATTATGATCTCTTTAGGAGTTTTAGTTTACTATCTTGGGATAACATATTCCCTTTCTATCATGATAACTTTCTCTAAATCCTATGAATGAGGGGTTTTTAGAACTTTAGTTTCATGGGGCCTTAAAAAAGAGGAGTAGAAAGATAACAAGAGGCGAGATTCTTGATGACACAACCCATAATCTTAGAGATTTTTAATTGAATCTTGAGTAGCATATTGATGAAAAAAAGATAACTTTTGTGGAAGTTGATACTCTAGCTAGAAACCACTTCATATATTTCAAGAATTTTCATGAAACACCTAGCTTCAAGGACCGATGCTTCACCCATCATTAGCATGTTGTTTGTGAATTTTTGATGAGTGATTGGATTGGTATTAGGGGAATATATGATAACTTTGATAATGTTGGAATTTCTACCCTTTAAAATAAGTCTACTCAGTGCTTCAGCTAGAACAATGAATGAATTTGGAGAGAGGGGATCTATCCATCTGAGCCCTCTCCTTACTGGGAAAAGACTTTGGGAAATCCATTAATAATAATATAAAACATAGGGGTGGTTATGTAGGAGATAATCATATTTCTGATAGATTGATTGAAACCAAATGTGATCAAAATTTTATCAATGAATTACCAAGAGACTCGATCATCAGCCTTGTTCATGTTTATCTTGAGAAACATACCTTGATGATTAGAGTAATAAATTTAATGGATGGTTTTGTGGGTAATGATGATTCCATATAAGATCTACCTTATGAAGACAAAGGTTCCCTATTGATCTGAGATCATTTTATATAGTAGAAGTTGGATTTTTAAAGAAAGCCCTTTATTGTAGATTTTATAAAATGTAGAACACAAACTGATGGGTTTGACATATATCATTTGAGAGGCCCCTAATTCTTAGGAATGAAAACAAGGAAAGTATTATTTATGTCTTTGATCATGGTACCTACTTTTAATAACTACACAAAATCTAGACAAAATTTATCATGAATGATATACCAAAAAACTTGAAAGAAGAAAGGTGGGAAACCATTAGGTCATAGGGATTTATCCCCTTTTAGTGAGAACACGATAGCCTTAAATCTTCATCCAAATGGGGTGAGAGGATTGAGGCATTATATTCCTAGGATATGACCCTTTCAATAAGTTTGACTACTATACTCATGTAAAATTTGAAATTATACATCTTCAGTATGGCTAAGACACCTAATCCATAGCTCCTCCTATTGGCTCACACAACCCTACCAGGCTACTTATTTCACTAATTCTTAATCATCTAAAGCTTTTCAAACATAGTTTTTTTAGACCCAAGTAGACCTTTGGAGACTATATGTATCCCCAAGGTCTTTTTCCCTTTAGAAAATACCACCCAAATAAGATAGGAGTGCTAGAACTTAGGGTGTCTTATTTTTGGTGCTGTTATCCATGTTCACTTTTTATCCTAATGATCAGATTCTTCTGGTTCCTTATCTTTTCCCTTGTCATCATAATATGAATTCATTTAACCCAAAATCATCTATTTCACTATAAAATTTCATTCTAAGTACATTTAGAAGGGTTGTAACTCATTTGAAAGAGAGATGAAATAATACAAGTACATACACTCGATCACTCTTCCCTATTCATTGCACACAACATTCCAACATTATTTCAAGCCTTGTCAAGTCATTACACAAGTCCCTAGCTAGCTGAAGCACATTAAATTTCACATTCTAATTACATTAATCATACACAAATTTCACCAAGCACTTAAATGGGAGAACTATATTGGTTTGATACCTCTTCAGAGTATTGGCATGTAGGAAATGTACCACACATGGGGTGTGAAGTGCATCTAGTGTATACTTTACAAACTAAACCCTTCTCTCTCTTTCCCAAGTTTGCATTCAAGTTAAATCACCAAGATCTCCTAAGAGTTTTGAATAGTAAAGTAGACACACATATTGAGTCATCTAATAGTCAATATAGCTTTAGAGCCCCCTTAGCATGTGGTTTTATCAACACCTCCTCATCATACATTTACCAATCTACTAGTTTCTTTAGATAGGATTTTAAAATAGTTATTTGAATGTAACATCATCACTCTCCCTCCTATCTAAGAAGAAAATAAGATAAAGCCTTTTCCATAGGAATATGATCAACATGCATTTTGAGATTTTCATAGGGCACTAGGCCACACCACAAATAAATGCATTGGTTTGTGACATAAGATATAGGAATTGATAGATGATAATCTACTTGATCTGGGTACTTTAGTTGAGCCTCTAAAGACAAACTCAACACAAGATAAATATTTGAAAATATTTTCAAATCTGTTTCCACAAAATTCAAAATAAGAGAAAGAGGATACATTAGGGGTTCATTATACATACCATACACATCCTCCACCAGCTACATACTAGGCACCTTTAGTTGAGGCACATCCTTTGACAGGTATGATAGGTATATATGAGTCTAGAGTTCCATCCAAGCCTTTGATATATTTTTTATATTAGGAGATTGTGGAGGATAATACAAGCTATAATATACTTTTTATCATAATTCATATTCATAATTAACCTATTCAAAATGTACTCATTGACAGTAGTTCTAATCTTAACATGTGCACCTTCACACTTCTTCAACATTTGGGTTATTTAGAGTATGATATCACTCTAACAAATGTAGTTATCAATGGTTTTAGTGGGCATATTTAGAGTTAATTGGGTGAGATAGTAATTCCACTATAGGTTGGTCCTACATATGTGGCCACCCCATTCACTATAGATTCTAACATAGGAGTTTTGGACATATTACTTGGTCAACCATGGATTTGAAAACTTAGGGAAGTACCTTATACATTTCATAGATGTGTGAAGTTCATTCATACTAATCAGGATATCATAGTCATTGGATTTCCCTATGAGTCATCACTCCCCACTTCAAAGCCATCTACCAGCTTAAAGTCACCAACTCTAGTTCTTCCACTAGTTTTAGTTTCTTCTCCAATTTTACTACAACTTCCACTTCATATCTAGACATAATTTCAAAATCCATCACCAATAAAAAGGGTTCATACACCACCATAGTTTAAAGATTTTGGAAAACTTTTGGCAGCAATATTCACACCTAGATTAGTTACATTGAGGTCTCATACAACTATACATAGAACACTTATTCAAAAAACCCCTTCTACTTCTAGATGGATCCATAAGAGCCCTATAGTTGCATCCACTTCTCAGAGTCATAGGGGGACCCCACATTTAGTTTCCACTCTAGATATTATAGAGTAGTTATAACATACACAAATTTTATTTGCATAATCTCAAACATTCCATCATGCCTCATGATCAGACATGATCCCATTATTTGATACAGGACACCATGATAGGGAGTCTCATCTGAGACTCATCAATTAGTATTATTTATTTCCATCATTTGTTGTACATATTTTCTCCATGTTGATTGTACATAGTTCAAATATTTTCAAAAATATAAAAATAATATAACACTTCAAAATATAAAAACATTTAAAATTTTCAAAAATACCAAAAACATTTTTTGATTATATGCATCATCCATGTTTACATTGATACTATCATTATATGACTTACATTTGTTTCTTCATGCTATTTTATGTTTATATTATCTACATTACCATGCTTCACTTGATCTCTTTTGAGTGCACATAGTGACATCCAACTCTTTGATTGCTTCACTCTACCCATCGAGGGGGCATTTCTACTTCTACATTCAAGACACACACTGATATACATACCCATTATGGGCATCTTCTACATGAATACACATCCAAGTTATGTAATTCCTACACTGTACACTCTAAGGTATCATAACAATCCACATTCCTTACTAAATTACATAGATTACTACATCAACATTTCACTAGTACCTAGCATGTGTATTTCTTAGTATATACCTAATATTTTAATATACATGTTTTGCATACTTTCACATTTGATTTGATTATCTAGATGTATTTGTATATTCCAATTCTTAATTTTACTTTCATTCCTTGCTTAGAGTATCTTATATGATTACATTTTTAGTTCCTATTTATCTTCTATTTGTGCCTTAGGACATATACCAATGTCCTTTGCCTTTATTCATGTGTGTGCCTTAGGATATTTACAAATGTCCTTTGATTTTACTTTTCTATGTGCTAGTGGCCCTTGTGCTAACATTGATTCTTCCACTTGTATGTATATGTGACATTTAAACATGCCTTAAATGCTTGATTTCTAGTTTGAGGGATATATGCCTATGTTTTTTGTTTGTAGGGCCCCTTGGCCACCCTTGTATGATTCTTACTTATTGATTTATATGCTTGTTTGATTATTTACTCCTCACTATGTGTAATTACATAATTCTAATCATACATTTATCTTGCTTCTTGGATGCTATGATGGACATCATGTTCCATCCCTCCATGCTTACTAACAAACTAACAACTCACAACTAAAAACTAATATCTAACATTACCAGTCTAGTTTAATAGTATGCACATGATATGGCATTATTATATCTATATATGCATAGCCATATTGATCTAACAATATATCAATTTAAATATTTCTATATCTAGAAATATCTTGTCAAACATCAATGTTATATCATGTATCTATACCATTTAATATACTTGCAAGACTCTTTTCTTCTGAGGGCATTCATTGCAGGTTCATCATTCATACCCTTAGAAGAGGGGGCATTAAATAGGGGTTTGTCATAGAGATCAAACCTCCTAAAATTCAAACTAGTAGCATTTAGAACACTCAATATAGAATCTAGAGATAAAACCAATCAAACCAAAGTAGAACAATAGTGATAGTTTCATATTAGCAGTTAGTTTTCACATTAGACAAGAATGTCAAAAATGGATAGTAACACCAAACATAGGGGTTCCCATATTTTGGTGATCCTATCTAAGAGGGGAAAAACTCAATGTTTTTAGAAATAGGAAAAAAATTTAGTTCAAGGATAGTTTTTGCGCTTTTAGATTAGTTAGATTCAACAGTTTTTGTAAAGTTTTCTCAGATATAATGGGTTATCATGCACAACATGATGGTTCTCACTTTCAATTCAGATTAGGTAGTTGGTATAAATTATAGATTAGAATTCATTTTATAGACATTAGTTATTGGGGGTAATGTGCATGGTACATTGATATTCTTTTCTTTTTGAGTTTAATTTATTCTAGTCATTCTCAGTAGTTGCGTGACTTACTCCATCTTTAGGTGGTTGGCATCACATTTGAGTTAAAATTTCATACAAGTTTAGCTTTCTAAGTACCCAAGTTCTAGGTTGGATTTCACGTAAGAATTTTTCATCAGTTTTAGAGAGGCTTTCATACAAGCCTATCCTCCATATTTTTAAATGGCCAAGAATGGCCTAGTTTCCAACATCTATTCAATATATCTGCACCATAGTTTTATATTTACAGAGCATACATGGGATCTAAGAGCCATCTCATATGATATCTATTATATAAATATATCACTTCTTGGCTTAAGTTAGTGGGAAATGATGGATCTAAAGGTCTAGCTAGCTTTTGTATTCTTGAGACACCTATTCATAGGGATTAGACACATAATCTAGACATTGATTATGACACACATGATTCATTAACTTCACATAGTTGGTGATGATGGAGCCAAAGGGAAAACCTTTGCCTTCTTGAGCCACTTTATAGGGAATTGAGCACTCAGATCCATTTAATATATTACTCTTGATTTAACACACACTCATCATCATCTAACACATTCTAGCATCACAATAGGTTTTTTATTGGTTTGCATACTTGGTGAGGTGTATTATTCCTTTCTCTTACTCTTATTTAGATCTTATACATTATTATTTTAGATATAACATATATAGTGAGAATTATTTTACTTTATGTTTTCATTATAGATTCAAAATTAACAATGTGCTCTCTCTATGCACATCCAACATCACATATCTTCATGGGATTCACTATTACAAGTAAGTTTAGGTATGATTCTTATTTTTATTTATCCTAGTATTTTGATTTGTTGTATTAATAAAATAAATGAGGAGGGGAAATTTAGTCATGTAAAATGTGAAATCATATAACTTTAGTATGGCTAAGACACCTAATCCATAGGTCCTTTTGTTGGCTCACACAACCCTTATAGGCTACTTCTTACATTGATTCCTAGTCATCCAAAGCTTTTCAAGATTAGCTTTTTTAGACCAAAGTAGTGCTTTCGAGCCCAAATCCATTCCCATAGGTATTTTTACCATTGGATAAAACACCCAAATAGGATCAGAGTGTTGGAACCTAGGGTGTCCTATTTTTGGTTTTATTATCCAATTTCACTTTTTATCCTAATGGTCATATTCTTCTAGCTCCTAATATTTTCCCTTGTCAGCCTAACGTGAATTAATGTAAACCACAATAATTTTTTTCCATATAAAAGGCCATTATAATTCCATTCAGAAGAGTTGACATTCACTTTCAAGAGAGACACAAGAATACAAGAAATTACACTCGAGCACTCTTCCCTATTCTTTAGACATAGCCTTTCAACATTATTTCAAGCCTACTCAGGTCATTTCACTAGTCCCTAGTTAGTTGAAGCACATATAATTTTACATTCTAGATGCATTGATCAAACACAAATTACACCAACCACATTAATTAAATAACTACATTAGCTTGATCCCTCTTTAGAGTATTGGTATATAGGCAATGTGCCCACACACAAGGTGTGAAGTATGTCTAGAATATCCTTTACACACTAACACATTATCTCTCTTTCCCATGTTTATATTCAATTTTAAGAACCAAAAGCTTCTAATAGTTTTGAAGATTAAAATAGGCACATAATGAGCTCTATGGGGTCCTAGACCTTGAAATTTTAGTGACAAGGTAACACAGGCATTCTGAATATAACCTATAAATATTTTAGCATTAGGACAATAGTGTTAGAATAGGAATACAATGTCAAAAAATAAGGTGTCCTATTTTTGATGCCCCTATCCAATAAAAAAAGTAAGTATAGAGACCTATTTTTAACTATTTCTTAGTCCTACTCCTCTAGTATCAGACCTTGTCTCAGTCTAGATTAGCTAGAATAAGCTAAATTCTAATCTCTCTCACTTCCTACTATATTTAGAAAAGGAAAAAATACAATCTATTTAAAAAAATTAGTAGGTTAATTCTTTCATATTTATTTATTGATTTACATTGATTATCCCCTTTATTATTTAGGAATATAGCTCTAATATTCTAAAAAAAATAAAACAACCACTTGATCTTCTAAGTCCTCATCCTAGGGGGGATAAAAATAAGTAGATTTTTGTAGAAATTAATGATTTGAGATTCAATGTCTTTTTATTTCCTAAATGAGGTGACATCCTCCCACTATATTTTCATGATTAGCTTCTGCTAATAATTCATTTCTTGATGAATTTTTATATTCCTCCTCCATATAGATTTGGATAACCAAATATGGGTGTTAAATATGAATTTCATTTGAATACTTGGGACTTGGTTGCATAAGAGAGAAAATGTAGATTGCATGGTATCTAAGAGTCTCATAAATCTAAGTGAAAATAAAAGTGCTATCTTGAATTTGACCTTATTTTATCTAATGTGGAGTTAAAGGAAAGGAAATCAAGAGGAATGAAACATGAAACAATTTGAATTAATTCAAATCGAAAAAAATATGACAAAGGGTGGAAAAGTGATTCAATGATATAAAAGTGTGATTCCTTACAATAAGAATGAGAGAAATGTAGGAAAACATGATATGAAAGTATTTAATGTTTTAGTCACCCTCTTTTAACCAAATCCTCCTAGATTTTTACCTCTAGCAAGTTTCTTCCTTGGCTTCTAAATTGTGGAAACTACTGAGAAGTTTCTTTTCTTTGAATTGTAAATCAAGGGAAGGGCCCAAAATATAAATTTGTAACTCGATTATATGGATTTCCTTCTTGATGGAATTTTTTTGGAGGAAGATATTTCTAAAAACTTATTTAATCCAAATTTTGAGATTATTCTTGACATTTATAAGCTTCATAGATAAGGTGTACATGGTTGAACCTTAAAATGGGAATTTACACCATTACTTAATAGAATATTTCAAGGAATGGTTAGAGAGCCACATTTTTTTGAATCTAAAAGGTGTGGCCTTATCTTTTGACATATTATCATTTTAGAATAGAAGTGGATTATGATCATACCTGATTCTAGGGGGGACGAGAGGGAGCCAATGGAATTTTGGATCCAATTAAGAGAAATCAAAAATAGATCTAGTATAACTTGGATAAGATTCTCCCCTAGCCTTCTATTTGACCAAGTGAATAGGTTACCCTTTAGTTCCACATCAAAAAGTTATGATGATATTATTGAGGGTGCAGATCACCCCTTCTTCTCCATAAAGGATAATGGAGAGTTGAAATCTCTAACCACCATCCAAATTAGATTCTTAAAATGAATTTTGATGTCCTTCAGGTTACTCCATAGCTTATTCCTTACAATTCTATAATTTAGAGCATACACTTTGGTGATAACCCAATTTTTTATTAAATATGTCAAAGGAGAGAGAGAGATGTGGGTCTTAATAACAAGAAGTGGGGGTGCCTTCAAAGACCAAAAGATCCCAAAAAATTATCAGACTCCCTAAAGCACCTCTAGAATTACTACAAATACAAAACACTTTGTCCCAAATAATAAATTTGATATTCAAAAGTATTTCAGTTGTCATTTTATATTCTTGAATCAAAAGGATGTTTGGTATATATTTTAAGACTAAATTTATTGCTAATCTCTATTTTCTAGGGTTGTTTAACCCTCTTATATTCCAAGAGAGGAATTTCATTTCTTGTTATTGGGGTAATGGCTAAGGGTCATCTATGTACCCTTTTCAACCTTCTTATGTTTTTATACTCTCTTGGAGTTTTGGGATGAGGATCTACCTAAGCATTTTTTATCACATCCTACTTCCATTTTTTTCCTTCATTTTTTGTCCTGGACATCCACCCACTTTTCCTCAAGTGAAACATTGGAAAAATTGGAGGCTTTCCCATTTGCTAGAAGAAAAACATTGTCACTTAGATAAGGAAAGAAGTTTGGTCTCCCCACAGGATTTAGCTAGAGTGAGGAAGGCCTAAGAGGGCATAATTTCCTATAACACTAGATCCTTTTCTAATAAGAGGGATTTGAAAGTGAAGTTACAAGAGGAAATAGGGATAAAGGTTTCATGGAGGATCTTGTAAGAAGGAGGGGAGCCCATTGGGTACAAAAACACAGGTTTAATAAGAATTACCTTGAGAGGGGAAGAAGTACCAGGATGAGGCACTTTCAGGGAGCTATCTAGGGAAGCCAGAGATGAGGTAGATCAAGGTGGATACGTATCCTCAAAGCCATGGAGGGTTTTAGTGGATTAGCGACATATAGTTTTTTACTAAAACTGAGAGGGGCTAGAGATAGTTTAGGGTAGGGAGCAAGTGGGATTAGAGGGGGAAGGGGTTCAGGAGGAGGGAAGGGAGAGAGGGGGATGGGAATGGGGGAGTAGAAATTATTTTGGAAATGGGGATAGTGAGGATTTAAGGGAAGAGGGAGGGGGAAGGGAAGAAGGGGAAAGGGAAGAGGGAGCCTAGGTGGAGGATGCTTTGACCTATGAGGGAGAAGGGGGAATGGGTAGCTTCTTGAGAAGGGGGCACTCTATAGATGAGTGTTTTAGGACATCATAGTTTTAAAAATATCCAAAGTTATTTTGAAGTCAATTTTTTTGATTCTAAATCCCATACTTGGATTTGATCTTGATAGAGTGGATTAAGGGCTTGTCAGTGGGGATGAAGACACAAACCCTAATTTCAAGCAACCTCCATTTGTATCTAGTAATTGAGTTTATGGAGATGGGTTGACCAAGAGCCTTAGTTATCCCCAAAATGACCTCTAATGCCTAAAATTTTAGGGGGATCTCTAAAAATCTAATCTAGATAGGAATGTATTCAAGATGGGATAATTTAAGAAAAAATAAATTCCTAGGCATGGCTATGATATCAATTTGCTCTCTTGGTTTCCATTTGAGATTAGCCCATTTGTGAAAAGAATCTATATTCGGTCTAAAATCATTAAATGTAGCCAAGATGGAATAAGAAAAGGATGAATCGATTATTTCAATGATGACATTTAAAAATTTGAGACTTAGCTCCTTGCTTTCACCTAAAGGGACTAGAAAAGAATCTTTTGGGGCTATTTGATATTGTTCACCGATGACTAGATCAACCCATAAGGATTGTTTTTTGCCTTTGGTGGGATCATAAATAGTGACTTTTGGACCCAAGCTCAATCCCTCCTCATGTACCAATTGATTCTTCATGTTGTTAAATGAGTTTGGAGCCTTTTTTGGAACTATCATAGATAGAGCAGGATTATTAGGATGCAACTCTCCTTCCTCCTGCCCATCACTGGCATTCAAAATTCCTACATTAGTTGTTCCCCTTCCCATTCAAAATTCCCAAAACTATGTAAGTTATTAATAAATACACTAATTGGGTAAATACCCCCATAGAATAAATGAGTGTTTTATTTCTATGCCTAAATGTTAAATTATGTAATTATGATAAGTTTATATTTTCCTGAGAGGATTTTTCCATGAATATAATCTTACATACATGTATTTCTCTTAATCATAAAGATAAGGAAAGTAAAACATATAGAAATAAAGATGTATTTTTATGTTATTATTATTATTGAATTTTGAAAGCTTAAAGCTATGATTTACATATATTTTTAAAGTTTTGATAAGGAAATGTGTCTTTCTTCTCTATTGTGATTTGTTCTTTGTGTTACTTTCTTAAATAGAAAGAAGAAAATTTGGGTTAAATAACAATGCTTCAATGAATAAACCTTCTTGTAATGTCTCCAAGTAAATAAATATGTGTTATTATATAATTTTTTTAACCAAAAACATTAAATAAAATAAAATAAATATTTAATACATGTTTTAACCTATTGCA
>JARHVA010005871.1:692500-750000 GCA_037957365.1 Torreya grandis | reverse complement strand
TACTAGAAGTGGTTGGTTAAGGTCTATATTTCATTGTAGAGATATATGATGATATTTTCCCCATGATAGTGTTGTTCCCAAAATTCATCACTTGTTTTTGTGGAAAACATACCGACCATTTTGGTCATGTAGACCCAAACTCTCTCTTTTCTTTCTCAAAAATATTTTGAGCAGTTAAGTTTTTCAAATATTCAAGCCTTTTATAGCTAAGGAAGTTGTAGGTTCAATAGGCAAGCTATATTCAAAGGAAGTTCAAAATATTTAAGGCTTTTCCTTAGTGTTTTGAGGATGGTTCAATGCAAAGGTTTGATGAAAAGACTTAATGGTGGGCTTCAAACAATTGGAATGAACCACTTTGAACTGTTGAACCATTAAAACTTGCCTTTGCAAGGTTTAAAGGTTCAACGAGTTCAAAGGATTAATGACTTCAGTAGACTTAAAGAAAAGAAGGCTTTGAAGAGTGAAGATTGAACCACTTTGAACTATTGAACCTTGAACTGAAATTGTTCAAATGGTTCAAAGGTTCAATGAGTTTAATATGTTCAAAGGACTTAGAAAAGGAAATGGTTCAAATGGTTCCAAGGTTCAAAGGATTCAAAAAAATAGATTAAACCATTGAACCGTTGAACCTTGAACCAAAATGGTTCAAATGGTTCAGAGGTTCAAAGGTTGAAAGAGTTCAAAGTCTGAACAAAAGTTTCCAGTGAATGAAAAAAGCGGTAGATTCTAGAAAGAAGTTCAACCAAATGGTTCAACAGAAGAAAAAATAGAGTGAATGCGACCCTTTACAAAACATTGAATCAATGAACCATTGAACCATTGAAATTTTGAACCAAAAGAGTTCAATGTTCAAGGTTCAAAGTGGTTCAAGTGACCAAGTGACCAATGATGTCCCCATGGACATCCAATTTAGGGTAATGAAATATCTATTTATTTTCAAATATGGCATGGACTCTGATAACAAACTAAATGAACAACTAAAGAAGGAGTTGAAGGATATAGCAAAAAGTGAGAAGATAGCCCTAAGAGATTAGATCACCAAGGAAGAAAAAAACATGGCAAGGAAGAGAGAACAACTATAGGAAATCAAGAAATATTTACAAGAGAGTTATTTCTAGTAGGTGGAACAGTCCACTAGGTGGACATTAGAGGACATGAGTATTCAATGACATGACCTACTTTTCCCCCTTTGATTAAAGGTGAATGGACAGCCATGTAAGCATCATAAAGATGACTAGGAAACTGATGCTTTGGAGGAGACATTTGAGATTATTAGAACCCCAAAATCTAGGATATTATCCTACTCCAGCATGGCCAATTCACAAAATTTCCAAATGCACTCAAGGCATTGAATGTAGCATGGGCCATTTAATGGAAACAAGCGCTGAAGTCTTTCTTTGGCTACTATATATCGTAATCTCTCATTTTATGTAAAGGGAGATCTCTTAGTTATTAGAAGTGAAACTCTGTCCAAATTGAATTGCATTCTTGAGAGTTTGAGCTCAGACTGTTAATCATATTTTGTCATTTAAATGAGAAATCAAGTGACCTTTCAAAATTTGTGTCGAAATAGCTTGTGTTATGTAGGAAATTATTCTTATGTCTATTTCCTAAATACAGTCTTGTCCATTTAATCAAATAAGTAGAACTAGTGGAAATAATCTTGAAGGTGTCCTAAAGCTGACTGTGGGAGACATTGTGCTACCATAATTGTCTTTAGTCTGTGTTTTGTGTAAAGGATACTAGAGAGACTTTGAGGTCCCCTTATCCTTCATAATCTTTTACTCTATTGTAGTTGAGGTGGATACTTTTTGCTACACTTCATTCTACTATGTTACTACATACTAATCAGTGAGAGAAGCAATGAAAGACTTTGTGCTTTCATGGGTTTCTTGTGGTTACAGTTAATACCTAGGATGTTTTCCTCTAGTTTTCTAAACATCATTTCTGAAAGAAGATAAATGCCTTCAGTAATTACCCATGATTTTTCCTTGTCCTTGTGAACATCATCTCTAAGAAAAGATAGATGGATGGTATGATTTCACCCTGTGTGTATTTTAAACTTATATTAGTTATAGTAGTTTACAGGAAACCTCCCCTTGATGAGAGGATAGATTTATCTCATTTTTTTGTGGTAAACCTGCATATTTTGTTGTATAAATCTCCTTATGCTAAGGTTGATATACCTATTTTGTTGTCAGTTAACTAGTGAAAAAATATTCACCCAACAGATAGTGGTGAAAAATTAACTTTAAAAATGTTATAAAAGTCTTAATGGGTCATAATTTGTAAATTATAAGGCTTGAATCATAGGAATATAGACCTTTAGGTAGGGCTAATTGCATGTATGTATGGTCAAAGATGATAATATGTATTAAGAGGTTAAGTTGAATGTGGATAAACCTTAGTGTTTTATAATATTCATCAAGGTTTATTTTATATAATTTAATAATGAAATGATTTAGATTTTGATATCAAAAAAGCATCAAAATTACCATCTAGAGCCAAGTGTTTCTTGGTATACATAGTCAGGCGTACTTGAAGAGTCTATTAGCTCTCACATTTGAAGGAGAAGTCATAATAGGTATGTTGAGGTAGTGGTTTGAATGAATAAATAATTTGATGGATTAATTTGATATAAAGAGACTCTAAAACTCCAAAATATATCCTTGACACATACAACTATACTATGATTAGTTATGACTCAATCACGCTTGATTAAGAGTTTGGTAGTGAGTGTGTGCATTAATTTAGAGGGTTTGAGAGAATAGATTAATATATAAAGTCCTTAGGGTTTGAAATACCTAAATAATAATTAAGTTTAATGTTATTAGGCATATCATTCTCATCTTTTGTTACATACTCATAGTCACTGAACCATGAAACTCACTTAGATGAGTTTCAAAAGGGCAATAGAGCTTAAAGAGAAAGTTTAAGTTTTAAATAAACATTTGAAGTTATAGAAGTATATAGACCTCGAGTGAATATTTTTGAGAGAATTAGTTACTTTGAGTTATGATTTCATATAATCCTAGTATATATGAGAAAGAACAATCCTAATCTCTAACTGAACCTCAAGTAGAGCTATTACACACAGTTAGGCTTGACATGAAGGTAGTGAGTAACTAGCCATATGGTAAAGTAGTGAAGTTAAGGGTTTGAGAGGAAGTAAGTTAGAGATATACATTGGGTTAGATATAGCCTATCATACTAATCTTATAAAAATATTCATGAAGTTAAAATTAAGTTGACTATTAAAGTTACACGTTAGTTTAACTAAGTTTTGATTGTTTTCATGGTTAAGAAGTTAGATGAAAGAACACAAAAGTGAAGTGGGAAGTTTGGATAAATAGGAAGTTTACATAAGATCTTATAAACATGGACATAAGGTTACAAATAAAATCTAAAATTTGAATACTCTTCATGAAGTTACTCACACTTTTGGTGAACCTAGAATCAAGTATAAAATGATTACTTATAACCATGACTTTTGGCACAGTCAATAGTCTTCTATGCAACATGGTCTTTTTGTGAAGGTTAAGAAAGTAAGGAGAAGTTAAACGTATGATAGATGAGTGGAGTAAATTAATTATAGTAGTGACATTATTGAATAATAAAGGGATAAAATCAAGTGACTTTCACCTACATTTAAGTAAGCAAAGTACACCACCTACATCCAACTTGTACCCAACTAAGCTTAAAAGACTTAAATGTGAAAGAGTGTATGGTGGAATTGATTTTGATAGATTTAGTCAAGTCATATAGGTTTATAAAATTGAAAATAAGGTAAATAAGTTTTAAAGGGTATGAAATTTCCAAAAATGATCTACATTTATCTTGGTGAGCATATATAGTTAAGTGAAGACAAAACACAGTGTTGTGTATTACATTAACAAGCGAACTTGTGGCATATGAAGATGTTTGAAGAGTTTGTTGATGATAGGATGTATTAGAAAAATAAAATATTTTTTGGAGAAATGCTATATAAAATTTAATGTCTTTTTACCTTCATTTATCCACCTTGGTCCATACAAACAACATCAAATATCCACATACAATCACCTAAGCACCTGCAATCTATAGTCTAGATAGTCTGCTTCAATCTTGTAGAAAGAGACAGAAGACTATGTTAGATAGATGATTGAAAAATAAATTAAACCTAAAAAAATTCAAATAACTATTATAAGATCATTGGAATGAAGGATATATCTTTAAACTTCTATACAAAGTCATAAATGTAACCTATAACTCTTCATACTTAGGTAAGGGTTTTACTTGTTTGAATAATGAGTGAAGACAATGAATAGGTTTGAAAGGTGGAATTATGTAAGTGAATAAGGTGTTTAAGATGACATTTATTATGGTATTTATCAAAATTTAGTCATGTTTAATAAGAGAAGATTCAGTTTAAGAGGTTTAAAGCCAGTAAGTCTAGTTGGCATTGAAACCCTCAATGGTGAAGAACAATTTTCCAGATCTATTTAAGAGGTTAATATTGGTAAAAATTCATTATAATTCATTTAATGATATATTTAAAACATATTTAAGAGATTAATTTTAAAGAGGAATGGATTATGAGGTTCTTAGATCTAATTAACCTTCCTTAGCTCTTTATACACATGCAAACCCAAACAGTCATGAGACATTTTGGTGTTTTGAGGCCTTGATAGGCATGAGAATACTTGGAAATTTAGTATATGGGATTTTTATGAGTATAAAAAGACTAAAATTTTAGCTTTAATTCCATACTAATAGTGTACATAGTCATTTTTTTCATCTCAGACCTTGCCCACTTTATTGGCAGGGGCAGTCTTGATACCAAGGGTTCTATTTGAGCTCAAAATCACAAAAAGTATGAAATACATCATTGAGGGACCTATAATGAAATTAAAATTAATTTAAAATATATCCATACACTTTAAAGAGTCATCAACACTCAATTTTCAACTTAAGTTCCCTTAAGGGCTAGCAAAAAGATGACAGGCCTAAACCCAAAGATCCCTGACCAATATAGAAAATACATACATAGGAGGGATGATAACTTAACAGGAATGTAAAATCATTTATATTATATTTTTCTAGGTGTATAAACCTATCCAAATAATTAGATTAAGTTTTGAGTTCCAAAACTCAAATTTGACCTTTCTCAAGTTTAAAGAAGCTAAGCATGCCATGCAATAAACAACTTTAGATACTCATACCATAACTCACACTTTTAATTGGAATATAATAAATTTTGGATAATTTAAGAGGTTATTAATTAATGTTTTACAAGTGTAAGGATCTCAATTGATGATTTTTTCTTTATGAACAATCGTTAAGACCACAAACATGTCATAAACCCTTCTACAATCTTGATTATGATGGGTCAAGGAAAATGGACATAAAATTCACATATAATGCCAAATTTTTATCATAAAACATATTTCATGTTTTTTATGATTCCTAGGATTTTATAAAAATTATCTTGTCTCTACTTATAGTTTTATAGACTTTCATATATATCCTATTTCGTGTTTTTAGTGTTTTTCAAGTGGTCTAAGCAAATAAAGATTTAAAATTATTGAATGAGATAATTTTGTATTTTTAATATCTATAAAATTCCAAAAATATTCACAATATATTATATAAATGATCAAACAAGGATCATTTTCTGAGGCAATCTCAAACAAGCTCAAAATAAGACTAGGTGATAAGGTGATTTCATGGTTTGCATACTTCTACAGTGTATCAAGACCCCAAAATTGACATGGATGTTTTTAATATCCTAGGAAAATTGAAAAACATGATTTTAGGCTTTTGGTAGATATATGGAGCAAGATTTCTACTTTCAAGGCCTATGAGGGCTAATTAGGCCTAATTTGGGAAAGAGAATGAGCTAGAAAGGACAATTACGCTTAGAATTTGATCATGAAAATTTGTGTGAATATATAATATATTTATATGTATCCAAAAAATTTCTCCAATTTCCATATTCATCTCCATATTCTTTTAGATAATGAGCTTTACCTGTTTGGAGGGCTACAAGGAATTGATAGGAAATTCAAAGTTTTGATGTAAAACCAAGTCTTTTTGAGTGTTTAGTGGCTTAAAATGTATTTTTATAGGTTTTTTATGATTTTGAGATTCCACACGTGGATTAAAGTTGCATTATTTAATGTGAACTCAACTTTTCCCTTATACTACATGTTGAAGAAAGAACTTTCCAAGGGATCAAGACACTCAATAATTGCATAAAGCTTCTAATAAACTTTGTCAAGGATAAGAAATATTCTATACACCACATGAAATTCATGAAAAAATCAAGGATAATATAGAAGGATTTGGAAAAGTTTAAAAAGGACTCAAGTCTCCAAAAAATCCTTCTTTCCTTTCAACACCTAGCTTGTTGGAGTCAAACAAGCACTAAAGAGCTTCTAATAGCCCATGTATGGTGTAGTAACTTCATGAATATATTAGAAGAATTTTTAAAATAATAATGAATAAATAATCATAGTCCTATTTTCAAGGAGGATGAATAATTATTCATCAAGAACATAAAATCTTGTGTATAGGGGGTCAAACAAAGATATAAGTACTCTTCAAGTGATCAAGGCTTGACTAACCATGATGTAGATATTTATAAGACCCCAAAACTCATTATAATATCTATTATATGCCACCCTAAATACATGGATGAATAATAAGGTCTTAAAACGTACTATGTGCCATTTAAAGGATATAAAAGACCAAGTTTGAAACCCCTATTTTTGGGCAATTTAGTTCCCTTCTCCTCTCTCCACTTATATATTGTAATTTAATTTTTAGAATAACATATCATTATATGGTTTTTTTATGTTGAAAGGCTGCCAAAGTTTGTATTAGACCTCTTGAATCAATAAAAATTGTCTATTTTTGCCCATTTCAAGTGATTGTATGAATTGTATGTATGAATTTCATTGATATAGCTTAGTGAATCTTTTGTTTACTATATTATTTTCTATTTTTTGTATCTTCTTGTAGAATTTGTGAATTTTATAAGTCATAATAAGTGTCTAGGATTAATATTAGTCCAAGACTAGAAGTGAATATACCAAATATTCATTCCTTCTATGTTGAAACTGAGTATTACAAAAGTCTTTGTGTGAAACATTGATATAGAACATATGTACCTAAAGTGAATTAAATGTGCATATGACAAATTTAATTCAAAGAGTGCCATTCTTAATTATAAGTCATAGAAAACATTGGTGCATTACCCCTTTTTCAACATTTCAAGACAATTCCATTACATGTAACATCTATTTCACCCTTTTCATAGTCATAATAAATGGTTAGTGGGATTAGATGAGAATTGAGAGAGTGAATCAAGGTAACCAACCCTCTATCTAGATATTCCTTCCAACTTAAGGTCAGCCATACCTTGGAATGATTTCATGTTACATCAGGAGTGAGAGAAAACACACCTTCTCACAAGGGCATACTCATGATTGAAAACAATTTTTGGCATGACTTGTTGGACCTCAGTCTAAAGCAATGGAAGGATTGTTGGTGTTTTTATTATACTGATCAACTTGTGAAAACATTAAAATCACCAATGACATATTAAAGTTATATCATTTTCTTTTAAAAGCCCAATAATAATTTCCATGTAAGTGTATCTTCATTGCAATATCTTGATGTTATTTTTATGGTTCACTTTGAATAAAATGTCGATTTAATGAAATTTAATGAGCCTTATTAGCCCTATGATAATCCTCATTAGCCCTATGATGAGCCTTATCATCCCTATGATAATCCTTATTAGCCCAATGATAATCCTTATTAGCCATATGATAATCCTTATTAGTCTTATGATAAACCTTACCAAGAGTATGATGGTTATCAACTTTATAGTGATCCTTATTAGCCTCACTATGACCCTATTTTTATACCTCATTAGTATTACCATGATTTACAATAGTCATACTCACCTCATCCTACTCTAATACTCACCTCCTCTTACTCTATTTCTAACACAAAATCATGATTCCCCTACCATATCCTTATTGGCATTCAAGCCAAAAAAAATTTTATGTCTGAAGGGGTGATGAGAATATGAGATACAGTTTTATATGTGATACCTTTCATCTCATAAATAAGATGAATAATTTAGTACAAATATTGATAGATAGGTCGGTAGAAGTTGGAGAGGAAAATCAATATTTCATGACCTATGAATTATGTGAAATGAGAACCATGAGCCAATGGTGGATATATAGGTTAGTGATATGGGAGAATCAAGATATCTAACCCAAAAAACCTCATAATTATCCTTCTACCCCTAGTCAAAATTCTTGTATTCCAAGTTTCCTTACAGATACAGCTACCCTTCCTCAAGAAAATAATCTTATTCCATCTTGGAGGCCTTATTGGGATATGATTCCTGGCTATGTCAAGCCATGTGTTATGGATGAATGTCTTCCCATTACTCTTAAATAACCCTTTTATTTAATATATCAGCCTATTATTCTCCTTCTCCTCAAGAATTATTTGACCTATCTCAGATGGAGCCTCCAAGAGAGCCAATTCAACCTCTAAGCGAACCTACTAGTTTCAAAGTCCTACCATGGAACCAAGTAGTTATGTCTTGAGATAAATAGGAGGAGGTGAGTGTTATATATTTTTATCCTAAATAAGACCTTATCCCTATGCAATCCACATTTCTCATTCCTAAATAATCTATGCTTATACCATCTTGGAGGATGATCCAATAAGACTTTCAAGACAAGACAAAGGTCCTAGTTAATAAGGATGGAAATGAAGTTACAGTTGAGATGGAAACTCAAAAATATTATAATAAGATTGAAATGGTTGTTTGAAAGGATGAATCACTCATGGGATAGCTAAATTTGCATTTTATTGAATCATTTCTCTAAGAGCCTCCCCAAGAATCCTCCAATAAGCCAAAACTAAAAATCACAAGTTGGAAGGACTCTCTTCAAAGTCTTAAACCAAAAAATGAGCTCTCTTTCCCTCCCACTCTCTCCTTTTGTCAAAAATAACATATTTCTTTAAGGGAAGAAGATGAACATACAACTATGAATGATATCTTGTTAATCAAGTTAGAGACAATGGTGGTCCTTGAGAGGCTTGATGAGGTTACATCCATAATCGACACTCTAGAGACCTATACCAAAGATGTTGTGAGTGAATATGATGAAGAATTATTCATTGGAATTCCTATTTATGAGGGAAAATAAAGAAAATTATATTTTATGTTTGAAAAGAATGATGAGTTAACACTCTCTTGGACTGATGAGTTTCCATTCTTCATGGAAGAATAAGAGAACACATGGCAACATCTATACCATGACTTTATAGGTGAGATTGACGTGTTCACTAGTAGTGAATCTCATGAAAAGAAAAATGAGAATAAAAATAAGATGAAGCATTAGGAAAATATTGAGGAAATTGATGATGACATGGTGGTCTTGAATAAATTTACAACTGAGTATGAGGAGGTTGGTTCCATGTTTAAAACTCTTGATAGCCCTATAGTTCTTAGAGAGAAAGATTAATATGTCATTAAAGCTGATCTCATTTATTTTGATCAATTTAAGGGAAAAAAATGATTGGTATTTGTACATTGAGTCTCTTAAATAGATTAAAGACCTATACAAAGATACATTGCCTATTGGAAAGCATACTTATGAAGAGTTTGATCAAGAAACACCTATTGAAGATCATGATGTAGCCTAGGTAGAATATTGAAATCTCCTTGAATAAATTGATGAACTTATAGTAGATGGTAAGAAGAATGAGGTCACTCAAGATGTCGTAGAGACCTAAGGATAATGCCTAAATGAGGTATCTCTTGATGAGATTATAGATTATAACAAGTAGGGAGTGAATCATGAAGTATAAAATGAATGTATTCATAAGTGATTGGTTTATTATTGATTAATCATTTGAGGAGATGATAAGAGAGTTATTATGCAAGAGGAATGGCCTACCAAGAAATATGCTCAAGAGGAAACTTGATTCACATCCTTGTTCACCTCATAAAGAAGATGATCTCCAATAATTCCCATTGGATTCAATTGGATCTATCTTGATAGGTTACTTTGTATATAGAAGTTTTCTTATGTTTAGTGTGTTCCCTAAGTGATTTAAAGCATAAGTGTGTGTGTGTGTGTGTGTGTGTGTGTGTGTGTGTGTGTGTGTGTGTGTGTGTGTGTGTGTGTGTGTGTGTGTGTGTGTGTGTGTGTGTGTGTGTGTGTGTGTGTGTGTGTGTGTGTGTGTGTGTGTGTGTGTGTGTGTGTGTGTGTGTGTGTGTGTGTGTGTGTGTGTGTGTGTGTGTGTGTGTGTGTGTGTGTGTGTGTGTTGTTTTGTTTTATCTTGTTCTATGTGTTTGTCTTTTTTATTTGTCTTGGAGGTTAGATCAATTTTTTGCATCAAATTTCAAGTCTGATCATGTAATTTTTAGAATGTGTGAATGATCTTATGAATCTAAAAGAGATGTCAATGGTATAGTTCTTAAGCATAGTAGGTATTATTCCTAGTTGAGTCACCAAAATGCTGACAAGTTTGACCTCATAAGTCAAACTATCACCCCTATCATGTGAAACTTCACGTGTCATGCTTTTACAACTATGTTCATAGCCTTTTCATGCCTTTGGTGGTCTTTAGGTGATGGTTTGTTCACCTTGTTAGCATTGTTTAATGTAATGTATTAGTCAAGATTTAAAATTCCTTGAGAGTCATCCATTAGCTCAAAGAGTTATGTCATATTGTTTCAAGATAGTACATGGTCTATCACATTAGTTTATTTACCTTGAGCACTTGGTTTAAATCCTAATAGTATTGTTTGATGAAATTAAGGTATTTTAGCAATGTTTAAGGTCTTTGGAGTAGCCTAGGTTTGCATTGTGACCAATATAATACTTCTCAAGGTTAATTTATTTCATGGATCATTAAATCATATCATGAAAATGTCATCTAAAGTTGAAGGAGGTTTGGAACTAATATTGTTACTCTACATGAGATCATCTCCTTTACATTAGCTTCTTTACACATAGAGATGCTTTTAAGGGGTTCTAAAATTTTCAAGATAAAATACACATGCCATTTAAATTTTCAATGATTTAAAGTGAGTTTTAAATGTACTAATGTCACAAGGAAGTCATATTAATGGTTGACATGTCAAAATAACTCATTTTTTTCTCAAAAAGGTGGTTTTACTGGTTTATATAGATTTGAGGAGTCCACTTCTAGGTGAATATGTATTCAAGATGTATTATAGTATTATACACGTCATATACATGATTTGAAATATACCAAAGGTCTTAAAGGTGAAAAATATGTTTCTTATCCTTCATCACCCTCTTCACAAACTCACAAGGGTAGTTTTCAAGCTATCTGTACCGAAAGAGGAGAGATAGAGAGTTGGATCATAAAATTTATTCTAGATGAGGGAGTCATAATAAGATTAATATTTGTGAAATTTTTAATTAGATTCATCCCCTCTCATTTATTAATAATATTTAATACCCCAGGGTGGTCTAAAACTAACTAAAAATCCCACAAGCTTATTTTATTCTTGGAATTGGTAGTCTGAAATAATTTGAATGCATGAGGGTAATTGAATGGGATGTATAAGATCTATTCAGGCATATCAAATGTTTTTTCAAACCTAATTAACATATGTGAGCTATAATTTTGTCAATAAATATTCATTTTTTCATATTTTACAAGGAAGTTGAAAAATTATTTGACACATGTGAGCTAGAAGGAATGAAAACCTTCAGGTAGGGCTAATTACATGTATGTATGGTTAAATATGTTAATAGGTCTTTTAGAGGTCAAGTTGAATGTGGAAAGACCTCTATATTTTTAAATATGTGTCAAGGTGTCTATGATATAATTGAAGAAGGAAATGATCTAGAGTTTGATATCTAAAAAACATCAAAATCACCATCTACAACCAAGTGTTTCTTGGTATACACAGTTAGGTTTACATGAAGAGTCTATTATCTCTCAAATTTGAAGGAGAAGGCCTAATAAGTATGTAGAGGTAGTGGTTTAAATTAATAAAAAAGTTGGATTAATTTGAGATAAAGAGACTCTAAAACTCTAAAATATAGCCTTGACACCTACATCTATACTATGAGTAGTTATGACTCAATCAGGTTTGATTAGGAGTTTGGGAGTGTGTGTGTCCATTGCTTTCGAGAGTTTGAGTGAATACATGACTAGACAAAGTCCTTAGGGTCTGCAAGACCTAAAAATTAATCAAGGTTAATGTTATTAGGCATAGCATGCTTATCTTGTGTTAAATAATCACAGTCACTCAACCATGAAAATCACTCAGGTCAGTTTCAAAATGACATTAGAGCTTGGTTCCAAGCTTAGTCTTTAAAGAACCATTTGATTTTATATAATTCTATAGACATAGATTGAAGCTTTTGGAGATAATTAGTCACTTTAAGTTATGATTGTCTATAATCCTAGTATATATGAGAAAGAACAAACCTACTCTCTAACTAAACCTCAAGTTGAGTTATTACTCATAGTTAGGCTTGACATGAAGGTAGTGAGTACATAACCATATGGTAAAGTAGTAAAGTTAAGATTTTGAGAGGAATTAAGTTAAATATATCCATTAGTTTAGATATAAACTATCACATTAATCTCAAATAAATATTAATGACGATAAAGGTAAGTTGACTATTGAAGTTACATGTTCGCTTAACTGAGTTATGATTATTTTCAAGGTTAAGAAGTTATATGAAAGAGCACAAAGGTGATTTTAAAAGTTTAGATGAACATGAGATTTATATAAGATCTTATAAACTTGGAAATAAGGTTATAATTAACCTCTCAAATCTTAAGATTATTCATGAAGTTACTCACAAGTTTGGTGAACCTATAATCAAGTACAAAATGTTGACCTATATCCATGACTTTTGGCATAGTCATCAATCTTCTATGTAACATGGTCTTTTTGTGAAGGTTAAGAAAGTAAGGAATATTTGAAATTATGTTGGATGAGTTGAGTATAATGAATGACAAAAATGAATTGATTGAATACTAAAGGGATAATATCAAGTGACTTTCACATGTATTTAAGTACAACTAAGTACACCATATACAGTTGGTTGTTACCTAATTGAGCTTAAAAGACTTAAACATGAAAGAGTGCATGGTGGGATTGAGTTTGATAGCTTCAGTCAAGTCATAGAGGTTTATTAAACTTAACATAATGTTAAGAATTTTTCCAAGGTAGGATAATTCTCAAAAGGAGCTACAATAATCTTGGTGAGCATATATAGTCAAGTGAAGGCAAAACACAGTCCTATGTATTAGATTGAAAAGTGAACTTGTGAGTTATGAAGATTTTTGAAGAATTTTTTGATGATAATATGTATTGAATAGAACAAATTGGTTTTTGATTCCATGTTATATAACTTTTAGGTGCTTTTTACCTTCATATATCCAACTTAGTTTATACAAACAACATCAAATGTCCACTTATAGTCACCTAAGAACCTACAAGCTATAGTATAAATAATTGGCTTTAGGCCTGAGGAAAGAGTTATTAGAGTATACTTGAGATATGACTTAAAACTAATTGAAACATCAAACAATTATAGTAACCAAGATAAGATCATTGGAATGAATAAGAGATCTTTAAACTCCTATACATAGTTTCAAAAGTAACATATAGCTTTCCATACTTAGGTATGGGTTTTGATTGATTGAAGAATGAGTGAAAAATATGAATAGGTTTGAAAGGTATAACAATGGAAGTGAAGAGTGTGTTTAAAATTACCTTTATGATGTTATTTATCAAAATTTATTCATGTGGAACAAGATAATATTTATTTTAAGAGCTCTAGGGTCAGTCAACCTAGTTGGCATAGAAACCCTCAGTGCTTAAGAATAATGTTATAGACCTATTTAAGAGGTAAATGTTAGTATATAATCATTATGAGTCATTTCATGAGATATATAAAACATATTTAATATATTAATTTATATTAATAGATACTTATGAGGTTTTTAGACCCAAATAACCTTCTTAAGCTCTTTATACATAGGTAGACCTAGCCAGCCATGAGAGATTTTGGTGTTTTAAGGTCTATAAAAAATGATCATAATTTAAAATTTGGTATAGAGTATTTTCATGAGAGGAAAAATATTACCATGGTAACTTTAAGTCTATACTAATAGTGGACATAGTCAAGGGGAAGTCTTGAGACTAAGGGGTCCATTTGAGCTCAAAAACATAAAAAATATATTTCAAAACTCATGGAGGTACCCTGAGGGAAATGTAAAATCATGTATAAGATATCCATAAAATTTTATGAGGCATAAACACTTAGTTTTTAACTCAAGCACCCTTGAGGGATAGCAAAAGGATGATAGGTCTAAACCCCAAGGCCCTTGCCTAGTACTGATGATAACTACCAATGCATGTAAAATCATGGAGAGGATTGTTTTGGAAGTGTCTAAAGGTTTCAAAATAGTGATATTAAGTTTTGATGTCCAAAACTCAAATTTGATCTTTCTCATCTTCAAAGAAGTTAAACATGCCACTTAAAGAACAACTTCATATACTCATACTATAGCTCATACTTTGTATGGGAATATGATCTATTTGGGATAGTTGAGAAGGTTAGTCAATAAGGTTTTACAAGTGTAAGGAGGTCAATTTATGATCTATTCTTTATGAACAATTGTTATGACCCCTAAAAGATCTTAAATCCTTCTAAAACTCTAATAGTCACCAGTCAAGGAAACTCGACCTAAAATTCAAATCTAATGCCACAATCTACTCATAAAACCTATTGGATGTGGTTGATTAATCTAAGGATGTTATCCACATGTTACCTATTTTGTACTTTGAGTTATACAAGCTATCATAAATACCCTATTTTTAATGCTTTTAGTGTTTTCTAAGTGTTATGAGCAAAAAAAGCTTCCCAATTATTGGATTAGGTCATTTGGGATGTGTCCTATCTATATAAGCCTAAAAAATTTCATAAGAGAATATACAAATGATTAAACATGACTCATTTTCCAAGGTAGTCTTAGAAAAGCTCAAAATAAGACTAGGTGGCAACGTGATTCCACAATTTTCATACTTTCATAGGGTCTTAGGACCCCAAAATTAACATAGAGGTTTTTGATATCCTAGGGAAAGTGAAGGATAGGATTTTGGGTGTTTTCACAAGTGTTGTATCTTTTTGGAGAAAGATTTATACTTTCTAGGCTTAGGAGGGATAACTAGGCCTAATTTGGGAGAGATAATGAGCTAAAAAGGACATTTACACTTAGAATATGACCATGAAAGTTTGTTTGAATATATAATATCTTACTAGGTATCCAGAACTATGCTTAGGGTTCCATAGTCATATCCAGATTCTTCTATATAAGGAGCTTTACTTGTTTGGAGGGCTACAAGTATTTGATTGGAACTTCAATTTTTTTATACAAAACAAAGTTTTTAAAAGTGTTTAATGGTTTAAAATGTCTTTTTATAGGTATGGTATGTGTTGTGAGGCCATCTGTGGAGTAAAGTTTCATTCTTGAAGAGAAACTCAACTTTTCCCTTCTATGCCATGCTGAAGAATGAAATTTATAAGGGGTTAAAACACTAAATCATTGCATAAGTCTTATAATAATTTTTTTCAAGGATAATACATATTATATATGCCACATCGAAGGCAATAAAAATTCAACGATCAACTAGAAGGAGTTAGAAAAGTTTGAAAATGTCTCAACTCTCAAAAAATGCCTTCTTTCTTTCTAATGCCTAGCTTGTTAAAGGAGACAAATAATCACCAAAGAGATTATAAAAACACATGTATGATGGAGGAACTTCATTAATGTATTATATGAAGTTTTCAAATAAGATTGAATGAAGACACAAAGTCCTATTTTCAAGGAGGCAGACTAATTCTTCAACAAGGACATAAGAGCTAGTATATATAGGGTCAAGCAAAGATTTAGGCACTCTACAAGTGGTCAAGGATTGAAAAATCATAAATAATATATTTATAAGACCCAAAAAAACATGATACTCTCTGTTATACACCACCCTAAATATATAGATGAATACAAATCTTTTAAAAATTACTACGTAGCATTTTGATGTGGGAAAAGGCCAAGTTTGAGACCCTTATTTTTGGGCTATTTTTTTTTTCTTTTATCCTCTCTCTAATTATATATTTTAATTTCTTTTTTATAAGAACATATAATTCTATTATTTTTCTATACTAGAAAGGCTACAAAATTTTTGTATCAAACCTCTTGAATCAATAAACAAGGCCATTTTCCTCCATTTCAGGTAATTGTATGAAGTGTATGTGTGAGTTCCATTGATATAGCTTAATGAATCAATTTTTGCGTATGTTATTTCCTCAATTTTTTAATCTTATTGAAAAATTTTAGAATTCTATAGGTCATAATAAGTGTCTAGGATCAATCCCAATCCAAGACTAGAAGTGAATATACAAAATCTCCATTCCTTCTATGTTAAATTTGAGTATTATAAAGGCTTTTGTGTGAAACACTATTGTCAAATATTTGTACCTAAATTTAAGTGAATGTGTGTAGTAAAATTTGACTTAAAACAGTGTTATTTACAATCATAAGTAGTAGAAAACATTAGGGCATCACCCCCTTTTTCATGTTTTTAAGATTCCATTAGAATTAGCATCTATTTCACCCTTTTCATGGTCAAAATCAATAGTTAGTAGGATTAGGTTAGAATTGAATGAGTGCATCAACAGAAAGAACCCTATATCTTGATATTCCCTCTAAATTAAGGTCACCCAACCTTGGAAGGATTCAATGTTTTAACACCAGTGAGAAACAACACACATTATCACAAAGGCACACTCCTGATTGACAACATGTATACCATATTTTTTCAGAGTTAACTTGCATTATTATATCATCATTATCATATACATATAAATGAGCCTAAAATTTATTTATCTAATTATGAAAGCATATATGTGGTAGTGTATTTAGGACATTATATCTATTACCGCTCATGTAGCGTTAACTCAATATTTTTAATACTATTTGGCATACTTGATATACTTTATATTTCTCATTATATAGATTAGCTATGGACTTGTTCTAATATTTCATATTACATGTTTAGTTACTTATATATTCTTGTCCATTATTATCATGTTTATATATCTGAATGGATATTGTATTTTTAGCCTTATATGCAACCTATGCTTGTTGATTATCCATAATAGGTATGACCTAGAATTAGATATGTGATTCATTATGTGTATAATCACAAAGTGTTTGATGTACATGAAAAATATATGTAACCACGATAAGATTCATGGAATTTATAGGAAATTTACATGAGCTACAACATTATATTATTATTATTATTATTATTATTATTATTATTATTATTATTATTATTATTATTATTTCATTAACTTTTTGACAGTGTAACTATTATATAGGTGACATGTATTATCATGCCATCTACACCCTCCACTTTTTATATCTTTGCAACTATTATGTTATGATAATTATATTTTTTTATATCTCACTCATGGACATGGTAATTGAATTGATCATACTTATATGTTATGATGATTTTGGATTAATTTCATATCATTTTTATTTTTATTATTTCCTTTTAATTACGGATATGTTTAGATGGATTATGAGAATTGTGAGATTAGATATCATTTCTAACCATGTATGTGGGTTATGAATCATATTTTTATTGGTCCTTCCTTTAAGTAATATTTATTATTTTTTCAATACATTCCTAAAGCATGAATCTACAAATACCAAAAACATTGATGGTTGTTTTGTTTAATTGGAAGACCTTTAGTAAATTTTCAAAAAATATAAATTTGTTCCCTTTTCATCTGTCCTATTTTTTATTATAATATTCTCATTTCCTTCTTAAGTTCCCACATGCTACCTATTAACTTCCTCTCATATTTGTTAAATGGATTCTTAACTAGAGATTGGGGTTATTTTCTATTTAGTTGATGAGGTATAATTTCTATTCTAGTATTCATTATCCCCTTGAGTCATAAACCATTGAAGGATATCCTCTGATAATCCTTCTCAAGAATGTCAATTCTATTTAGAATCTTCTCTATTTTTATTTCTTTCCTCCTCACCCATAGGAAATTTGTCTTTTTATTAATGTTTTTAGGTCTATGTTTTCACTAATTAATTTTTAAACACATTATCAACAATATTTATGTCTAATGGTTGGGTAAAGTCTATCTCTTCGGTAGTCATATTTTATCAATGATGTTTTATTCCATCTCCTTCTAAGGAAAAATTACTCTTCATATATCCTTTACTCTTCCTATAAATATATCATCCTATGGGTTCATTATCTATTTCAAAAAATCTAAGATTTACATTTGTTATCTTTCCATCTAGAAGCTCTTTCTTTCCCTGCTTAGTCCTTTCTACCTATAAATCTCTTCTTAAAGTCTTCTTTATTTTTGGGGTCACTATAATAAATATATATTTATGGTTTTGAATAACATTAAATAAATATATAAATACCTAAATCCACTAAAGTGATCTTTGGGATAAGTATAGTCTTGGAAAAATGAGATTTGGATTTTGGAAAAGAAAGAGGATGAGACTTTAGTGCAATGGGATATCTAGTTTATTCAGTTACATATAAATAAACTTTATTTCAGGGATATAAAAAAAAAAGAATAATAAGTGACTTATTGTGTCTAAAATTACTAAGGTGAAATTATAGGAAAAATATATTTGAATTTGACCTTGCGCATAATGTAATTCATAATTTGAAGTGTCCTTTCATATCAAGGCATTAGAAGAGAGTCTCTAAGATAGTCCACCTATTTTCTTAAGATATAATTTATTTTATAAAAATATATAATGGATTTATCTCTCTTAATATTATCTTTATAAAATTCCATCCCTTCAGTTGTCATTCTTATTTTTCCTACTATGTTGTTTTCAAATACCTTGAAGATAAGTCTTCCAACTATGACTTTTCTCACTTCTTAAGATTTAGAAAATTCCTATGAAATCACTTGATTTTTCCCATTTATTCTATCCATTAACTCTTTCAATCCTCCTTTTCCTAAAATATAAAAAAATTTGGATTTGTTTATCACTCTCTCACATGAATAGGATTTTGTTCTCAGCCTATTGTTAGAGTTGACATAAAATGGGGCATTTGGAAAAAAATTATATTGGTAATAAAAATATGGGGAAATATGGAAAAAATGGTAAGAATATTTAAAGAAGATTTAAGGAAAGTAAAGATAATAATGATAATAATTTTATTATAGAGGAAGATAAAATATGGGCATATCTCAAATAAAATAAGTAAAAGAACAAAAAAATTCTAAAGAAAATATTGGGGCAATTCATCTACCACTGAATCATTTTATAGAAATATGATATATTACAATAGAAATACAATGTTAATAGAAAATAAAAATAAAGGAAATATAGTTAAACATCATAAAACCTCAAAGGTCAATCGTAGGGACATGAACATAGAGATTAAGGTATGCATCATAGAAATGAAATTACAAAGAATGAAGGGCTGATTTTATGTTGTTGGATGAAGTCAAAATGTAAGGATAGTGTTGATGCCTAAAAGTGCATCACATGGTTTGAATAGTGTTTAAGAAATACTTCTCATTTTTGAATTTAATGAATCCATTAGATGAGTTGGTGGTTGTGATATTCTTGATATCTATGGTGGAGTAGTGGAAAAGCTAAATAGCTATTCACAAAATGAAATATAAATGGTTTTTTGGAGCAACCGTGGTGTCAAATATTGGTTGTGAAAGTTGAGAGTAATTTGAACAAAGTATAGTGAATTATGATCAAAACCTTGAGTCTAAAGTCTAATTTAGCAAAAGGAAAGGTAGGGTAGAAAGAATGTGAATATTACTAATCTTCATTCAAACATTGTAACAAATCTTGAATTTCATCAAAACATGCACTTAAACCAATATATGACATGAAATATCTAAAGTCACAAATCTTATCATATACCAGAAAAATGCCTAAGGATTTTGAAATAATGCAAATAAGAACTCAAATTCACTTTAAGGATTTGCTTCCATAAGAAAATAGCATTGACACATCTTCAGGAAAAGCGATGGAAATGAAATGAATCTAAAGTATTTCAATCAACCTAACATAAGAACAAATTAACAACTCTACATTCACATTAAAACATCTAATATTCATAAAAGAATTCAAATCTATATGTTAAACTAGATGTTTGAGGATGAAAACATGATAACAAAATACACAAACAAATACATGACAGTCTTTGTAGAATTCCCTTTCTTGCATTAATTTTCTCAAAATTTACAAAGTAGTTTTTTCTCTAAAACTCCTTCCTCATTGACAAATGAAAATACCCCTTTAATGAAATACCATGAGGTATGTTGGTTAGTCATATCAAATGATAATTACAAAAGTGTCAAGGATATTTTTACTTCTAAAACATTCTAGAATTAGACAGTTTATAAATAGACTAACCTATAAGCAATACACTTTATGATTTGCACATGATTTTTTAAAATAGAATATTCTCTTTTCAAATGATATACATGTTTTGTTACAAAAAGAATATGCTAAGTCCATAAATTTGAATTTGAGAAGCTCCTCTAGTTGCAATCCTCTACTTTTGTTGCTTCATTTTCATTACCGTATCATGTTGTTCATCAATCAATATAGAATTGATGATAGGCTCCATGAATAGTTCCTCTTCTTGTTATTTCAGGTCTTTAAAGTCTTTTTCATCTCTACCCATTGCTTCCTTGATGCTTATAACATCACTAATCTTCTCCTCTATAGATATGATCATGTCCAAGATCCTTTTATTGTCTGCCCCTATTGTGCCTTGGATTTTACTCTTCACTTCTTGCATGAATTGATTAGCCTATATTTGAATTAATAATCTATTGTCAAACCTATAGGACTAAGGGTAATGGGTCTTTGATCAAGCCTCCCAATGTATGTACCATTTTACTCTCTAACTCCTTGAAGTCTTTAGAAATATCTTCCATGCCCTTTGACCATGATCCATAAACTCTACACTAATTTTCATGTGCAAAAAGTTTACAATGGATCCTTTTGTCAAACATTCATTTTCTCTATATACTGAAAGGAATTAAAACACTTTTTTATCTTTAAAATGTGTTTATTCAAGGTTGATAAAAAATATTTTTGAAAAATGAATGAAGTGTATTGCAACTCATTCATCAAAACCAATCAACTTATTTATAAACCCGAAGTGCTCAATTCTCCATTTAGTTTTCATACTTATCTAGTTATGCAATCAATAGTGATTAATAAATAGGATTAATCAAAATGTAGAAAAAGAATGCATAAATAGAAATTACCCATGAAAACTAAAATTGATAACAAAGTTGACCCATTACTCGAGATATGTCTCAAGTTCACTTAGAACATGAATTGGTCAATTTCTATGAATTAAAAGTGCATGGACAAAAGATTACAATTTTCTAATGGATCATCTAATAATGCATAGAACTTAGCAAATGACCTTTGAAAAGTCCTAGTACTCACAATCAAACTTTTGACCTTCTTGTCACGAAAGCAATCTCATGTTCCTAAAGTTCTCCACCAAAAGTATTAATTTAAAACATTAAAAAATGGATCAAATCAACTCAAATAAGGAAAATAATTATATCACTAGAAACATCTCAGAGTCTAGAACATTTCATCAGTTCACTTTGAAGTCTGAAAATGGTGATACATGCAAACTAGTCCTAAACTAGCCATTACATAGTTTACAAAGTCTCAAATCAAGGGATTAAAAACAACATAAACTAACCTCAAATATAGACACTAAACATATGGATGGAACTATCTCAAAGTCTAAAACATTTTAGCAGTTCACTCTAAAACCTAGAAATCACACTAGGTGCCTCAAAACCGAGGGAGAGTGTATTTGGGTCCTTTATGCCTTATCATAATTAGCTAAAACTTAGTGTTCAAATAGAAATTCTTGGATTTATATAGTGGTTTATGCCCATGGGAATAGTGATAAGGCCTTATAAATTTTGGTGGATAGGTCATGGTTTCATTTCCCATGGCATAGGCTTACGTTTATATCTACATCCTATATCCCATGTCGATAAGGATAAACATTAGCAAAGGCTTTAAATGACATGACCTTTCCACATTTACAATGCATAATGTTCTTCATGGAAATTTGCTACCAGACCATGTTATCCTTAGTGTGGAATTTTAATATATACACAATGGTTTGACTTGGCCATGCTCACCTTAATCCATGATGATTGGTTTAACCTAGCTATGTCGTTAATTTGTGATGATTATTTTAACCTAGTTGTGTCATGGTATTGCTTGGGCTTCGTGCTCTATGGTAGTTTAAACCTAGACCAACAACATAAACTATAAAATATGGAAACCAAACTATTTTTTTAACCTACTGCCATGTGTCACATCCTCATTGGTTCACATTTCTACCACGTCATCACTTTAACCAAGTTTGACTGGTCATAAGTTGCACATACAGACTCAGATTTAGTCCATTCAAAATATAATGGAAATCTCTCAACATGTTTTATGCCATGGAACTTGTTACAAAACATTCCATGATTATCATTTTTTCTAGTTTTACCAACTTTGACCACTTGTTGACCTAAACTTTGACCATCTACACTAGGAGAAAATAAGCTTTATTTTTAGAGTTTCACATACCTTTGGAAAGATCTCAATGAGCCCTATGCAATGGTATATGTCTTAGTCTGATTTGGGAATTTTTTTGAAATGATCTCTAGATCACACCTCCCCACTAAGAAGGATTTTGGTCCATCAAAAGATGGTACCTAACTTGATCCTCTAAAGTACCAGTCAACTCCAAAGATACTTTGATGGGTCTTATGGGTCCACTCAGGTTCTACAACTGAACCTACAATGCTTAGAATAAATGGTTGATAACACCTTTCATAACTCCTCTACTATTGCATGACCATCAATAGCCTCTATAGAGAATTAGGATTTATAATGCAATGACTTCCTCTACTGTACAACTTCGCAAGAGCCTCTACACAGATAAGCCTAGTGATTTTTTCTACTTCATAGCTTCAATGAGCCTCTACACAAAAGTATAGTGATCTCCTCTACTGCATGGCTTCAATGAGCCTCTACACATATCTAAGATCTTGAATCTCCTTAGGAATACTACATGGTTCTCTACAACACATCAAAGTATAGAACCCAAATCATAACATATGATAAAGTTGGAAAAATCATATTGATTCATAAATCAAACTATAAAAGGTCTAAAACCAAGGTATGAGTTACGCTAAATCCTATAACTGATAATAAAGATCACAACATCCATCAAACTATTTTCCCAATTGTCACATCTTGTAAGTGGTTAGCTGCCTAACACTGCAATAATCACCAATGCAAAGGAAAGACAATTTTGTTAATTCAAAAAAAAAAAAAAAAAGGTGACCATGTCGTAATACATTTCCTAGATATGGGTCTTAAAATTCTAAACAACTATGGAAACAACTAATAGTGTATAATGTTTAGCATTACAAACATTACCCAATAGGGTCTTAAAAATTCATCCAAACACACACACGTCACAAATAGATGCATCCAAAAATAGTAGTTATTTTTTTTACAAGTATTATAGGAAAACAAGATCCTACCCAAGAACCTATATGCCACTATCAATTCCCCAAGATGATCAATGAGTTACCAGGAAAATCATAAAGATAATACTGGAGATTCTAAGAATAGAGCTTTTCAAAACACAAGTGTGAGAATTAAAAAAATTTCATGATGAACCTATCTCAAAGTGTTCTCACAGTAGATCTAAAATTCACATATCAAATCAAGGTAAATTTACATATCAACATACAATAGGAATTCCCAAAAGTGCTTTGAAACATTAATCAACTAATCATGAAATCATGAAATTTACAAACTATTTACTAACCCTCTTAATCAAACTCTCTTGTTTAGGGTGTTGAATTTATTTAGTGGATTTACTGACATTTGTATGGGTTGATCTAGGATTAACTTCATTAGTTACCTTATCAATAGGTTTATATACCATCTTTTTCTTACCGTTACCAGGATGGTGGGATGGTAAATGTTTTCAACACTTCTCAACCCGATGTCCACTCACATGAAAATGTGCGTAGACATCCCTCTTTTTAGGTGAGGTCACCCTTTTATCATTTCTCATTTTCATAGGATAAGATTGGTCTTTAACACATGTAAAATACTTCAGTATAGCTTGTCTTTTCCAATAATCTGTGACACAATGGCAATTCAATACACAAAACGTATAAGAAAAAGAATGCAACATCTTCTGAATATCAAAACCAAATTTATTAAATGGTAGAAGTGAATCAGAAGTCTTAGAAGTCACATTCCTATTGTTGTTTTTTCTAGTGTAAGAATGAGGAGGTGGAATATTAATACCTATTTTACCCTATTTCTTATGTCACTCATAATTCCTTTATAGGGAGGAATTTTGCTCTGCTAGTGGCCTCAGATCTTGCCTATCAAAAGCTTATCCTCTTTCAACAATAGAGGAAATCTCTCCAACATCTAGTTTCTCACTAGAATAACCCAATCCTGCATGGTGAGAGTTATGCTCTACATGTATTGGGTTAACAATACCTTGACCATTCTTACTAAGGACCCTTCTATCAAATCCCATTTTCAATAATAGTTTAGACCTAATGCCCTTAGTGTGTTTTTCAAAATTACCAAAATAAACATCTAGAATTGAAGGGGAAATAGTACAACATGATGAATAACTTACAATGTAATAATGTATCATAGTACCTGTATCTATAGTGGAAGGCAATTGGTGAAGATTGTGTCTTTCTTCGCTCTACATTTGTACCAAGATCTCGTCCTTGGTTCTCAAATTAGATTTCAAATAAGAAATCTCCTCATCCAAGGAGTAAAATCAAGCTCTCAAGAAAGCATTCTCTTCCTGGATATGTTGGTTAATTTCTTCAAGCTCATCAAAGCTCTCTCTTTTCAAGGCTTTGCTCATGTCTTCATGTTTCCTGCAAACAGCCTAATCCCACAAACTGCACACTACAAATGGAATCTCAACAAGGCCAAAAAGATTGAAATACTATGGAAAACCAAATTGAACAGAACTGATGTCAAATCCATATAATTAGAAGCTAACCCAACACACTAACTACTTTGATACCAAACTTGATCTATAAATTCTACACTATTTTTTGTGTGTAAAAAGTTTACAATAGTTATTTTTGTCAAACGCTCATTTTCATGATATACTCAAAGGAATTAAAACAATTTTTGATCTTTAAAATGTTGATTTTCCAATTTGATACAATGTGATTTTCAAAAATGAAGTGTATTGCAACTCATTCATCAAAACCAATTAGTGTATTTCTAAATCCAAAGTTCTCAGTTCTATGTTAAGTTATCATTTTTATCTAGATATGAAATCAATATTGATTAATAAAATGGATTAATAAAAATTCTAACAAATATAAATTACCTATGATAGCCATAATTGATAACGGAGTTCACCCGCTACTCAGGCTACATATCTATGTTTGCTTAGAACATGAACCAATCCATTTCCATGAATTACAAGTACATGGAAAAAATATTAATATTTTATAATATATCTACTAAGAATTCATAAAAATCAACAACAAATCTTTAAAAAGTCTAGGTACTCATGGTTGAACTTTCTACCTTCTTGTCGTGAAAGCAATCTCACGTTCTTAAAGTTTTTCATGAAAATTACTACTTAATTTTTTTAAAAAGTGGCTTAAAAAGACCAAAATAAATAAAATAAATATATCACCATAATATTCTTGGAGCCTATAACATTTTATAAGTTCACTCCAAAGTCTAAAAATGACTCTAGATGCTTTGAAAATGGTGATACATGCAAACTGATCCTAAACTAGCCCTTACACAGTCTGCAAAGTCTCACTTTGAGAAATTATAAATGGAATAAAAAAACCTAAAATATAAACATGCAACATATGGATGGAACCATATCATACTCTATAACATTTCACTAGTTCACTCTAAAGCTTGAAAATAATTCTAGGTGCATCAAAACTAAGGGAAAGTGCAATTGGGTCTTTTATGCCTTAGCACAATCAACTAAAGCTTGTTGTTCAAATAAAAATTCATGAATTTATATAGTTATTCAGGACCATGGGAGTATAATTAAGGCCTTAATCCTTTTAGCAGATAGGTCATGGGTTTAATTCCCACAACAACGGCTTAGGTTTATATCCACATCCTATATCCCCCATGGACAAAGATAAGCATTAACAAAGGCTTTAAATGACATGACACTTCCACATTTACAATGCCAATGCATTGAAATTTATAATGGTATTCATGGAAATTTTACATCACACCATGATATCTTTAGCTTGGAATTTCATTGTATGCACGTGGGCTTGACTTGGCCGTGCTCATGTTAATCCATGATGATTGGTTTAACCTAGTTATGTCATGGTGTTGGTTGGGCTTCATGCTCTATGGTGGTTTAAACCTAGACCAAGGACATATGATGTAAAATATGAAAACCAAACCCAATTTTTTGACTAACTGACTGCCATGTGTCATGTCCTCATTGGTCCATGTTTCTACCATGTCATCACTTCAATAATGTTTGACCACAACTTTGACTAGTCATAACTTGCACATACAAACATAGATTCAGTCCATTGAAAATGCACAAAAAATATCTTGATGATTTATACACCATGAAAATAGTTTTGAAATGTTCCATTATAATCAATTTTTCTAGTTTGACCAATTTTGACTACTTGTTGACATAAACTTTGACTAGCTACATCATGAGCAAACAAGCCTTGTTTCTAGAGTTCCACATATCATTGGAAAGCTCTCGATGATCCCTATGAAATGGTATAAGTCTGAGACTGATTTGGGAACTTTTTTGAAATGAACTCTAGATCAAACCATTTATTTATATCATTTATCTTTCCTGATAAGATAATCATAAACATGTTTAAATGTGCCAATCTAACTATTTTAAACTCATATTTTACATTATTTATGTAGTCCTACAATTTATTGGTCTATTACATAGCCATAGAATGTTTCTTGTTCACCATATCTTGTTTGGATCTTATATCTTTCAAAAAGATGAATGTGCCTTAAATTATTATTTCAAATTAATTTACCATATCCCTTGACAGTGATAAGATAGATTTATCCTCTAAGTTTTTATTTTGATGCTTTAAGACTTTGACAATATCTTACAACTAATATGGTTGTGCTTAATCCAGATCTAGTACATCCTTCTTAAATATTGGATCCTCACCTGGTCTTTGTCCCTTCTCCCTAGTCAAATCAGAAGGGATCCACCTTTTGATATGTAATCTCTTCAAGACCTTGTATGACTATTTCCTCAGTCACCCTTTACAAAACGGTAGTGATTGGGTCAAACCTGATCCCAATTGAAGATTGGGTCATAAGTGGAACTCAAATTTCTACTTATGATTAGGATGACTATCTTGGAGTAGCCAATCTCCTTGCCTCTTCTTCTTATAGAGCAATGCTTCATGGTTTCAATTCTTACTATATTGTGATTTTAGTAGCCTTCACCATAGCCAATGGATGATGAATAGTGGGATGTGTTTCTAGCCTTGGTTCATAAATGAACCACTCAAGAATAGGTGGACCATATAATATATTTTCTTTAATAAACAATTAGAATTCACTCAAAGGTGCTGTGATAGTTACCTTTGGTATTTTTGCTTTTGGAATAATGACCATCTCAACTTTCCTTTTAGGACTATCAATAACCCTCAGGGCCAAAGACTTTCCCTTATCATGGTTAACTTCATCATGCTTTGCCTCTTCATCTGAATCTATCTCATAAGTCATACATAACATCCTAAGTATATGTTCAACAGATTCATTAGTGTCCAATGCTATCATATGTACCTCCTATTGAGGTAAATCTTGATCTTATGCTTTTGAAAATTCAAGAATTTATGAATTATAATCAATTTAATCTAGCCTTCTCTCCTCATGCCTATGATTTATTAGTTTTTCTATTGTGGGCATAGATATCAAATGATATTGCCTAGGGCCTAGTTGTCACCTATCTTTCATTTTGTGGCCCCTATTCAATCTGGACTCAGGTCTTATATTATGTTCTTTTAATCTCCTAAAAACTTCATAGTTTGAGGATGTTTTAATTTATATGAATTCAAATGAATTAGGCTCATGTTCATATGATACATTTAAAATAGCCTTGATCTTCAAATGTTATTTTACCATCCCATAATGGTTGCATTATCTAAGATCATTAATTTTCAAATTGAAAGACAATCTATGCTTTGAGGCAACTTCAATATGGTCCCACTTCCTAAAGATATTCTTACCAATTGTCATGGGGAAACTATGTAGGAGAGCTTTCCTTTTGGTTTCATAAAATCCATCTATCCCATTGAAGAGTTAGTATTCCACCTCCTATTCTACTAATTTATTAGGTGCATGAATTAACAAATTGAGAGGATCACTTTGGGTTCCATCAATCCTTATGACATTGCAATATCGATACAACCATATGTCCCCTACTACTTCAATAGACTTTTTGATTAAAGGGTTCATTCTCATCATAAGAAGACCATCTATGGCCTCACTCAATGTAGGGTAGACACAATTAGAAATGAACTGGATGAGGTCTCTATACTTATAGATGTACGATTTGGAGTAGTACTAAGAAATGGTCTAATTACCATTTAGAGACCATTCTATTTTATTAAGAATCTTTATGGTTGCACATAGGGCATCTAGTAGATAATACATCATCTAAAACTTAGACCTCTTCTTATTCTTGATTGCGTGTATCTATCTACTTAGGTTGATGCTAATTATCTCACCCAATGGATGAACCATTACTTTTTCAAGGATAAAATAGAATATGGGCACCCACATTGGATCTACATATGTTTTAGTTGAAAATTCATACAACTTATTCAAAATTCTCATCACCATCCTAACTCTAGGTCTAAACCGATTGATAGGGATGTTCTTAGTAGGATCCATAATAACTTGGTTACCAAATTCCAACCACCTTGCTAGGGTGTCCATATTGTTCTTTTTCTCTGCCCATAAATGGATGGAGGTTAGGTTAATCTATGGCTTGAGCAATTTTTAGTAAGACTCAAATAAAATTGGTGATATGTAATCAATTTTCCTTAGATTATGTTTATTAATCAACATGGCCTTGTCTAGTTTAGCCACATTGAAACTGGGACCAAGAATATCAATGTAATGAAGTACCTCTGGTTTAGTAGATGCATAGTGAAGTGTAGTCATTTGGATTGCCATAATGTCATCATAAAGTCTCTTTGTTGGGAGGATATTTTCTTCTTCCTTGGTGATAATCAAGTGGTTTTTAATTATCCAAAATAATTTAGATCAATTAGTATCCCCTTATTGAAATAAATATCTACAAACTCAATGTCCTTGAACACTCGACCTTCTGTGTCTGAGGATAGATATATTTTAACCACTTACTTTGAAACATGTTTATGGGTCAAAATTTCTATAATTATAATTGAATTATCCTTTTACATACAATATTCCAACTCTTTTTATTTCAATCATAGTGAATTCAAATATAAATTAGGCCTATTTATACACTCTTAGGGCTTTTTGAAGGTTTACACAAATCTGTAATAGTGGCAAGCTAGATCAAAATGTGAGCTTCAATGACTTAGATTAAATTTGGATTGCACATTTATACCTTTTTCATTAATGGGTCCATAAAATATTTTAGTGTGACGTGTTCTATCTATGTTGAACTACCATGTCATGTTGTTCATTTATTTAAAATATGATCATTTATCAATTTTAGACATGTGTCATTACTTCATGCAATATTGAAGCTTGATTAAATTTGAATAATTGATCTCTTAAGAAGTCCTCTGGCCTTGAGTTTATCACTTGCCATTGATGTTCCTTTTGAGCTTCTGAGTTCAGGATACATGGTAGCTCCACAAGCTCTCTGTGTACCTTGCATACATTATTTATTGCTTGAATTCTCTTGCACCATGTGATAGAATCATGTTCAATTTGGGGTCTTTGAATTATCGATTCCACTTACATCATTGATATTGAATGTACTATCAAATATGGGCCATTGATATTCCTTATGTAGGATTTAATTCATACCATTGATCTACTGATTACATGATCAAGCATGATCTGTCAATCTTTATCTTTATACACAAGCTCGTATGTGGACTATTGATTTGATTGATAATTCACTGAGATTGTAACACTTTTCATTTTAACTTTCCATGTTATAATCCTTTAACACCTTGATTCCATTCTCATCATCAAATCTCCATTACACTATTAACATGCACCATCGGTCAATTCCTTTGACTTATTAATTTCAGCTTTGCTCTTAGATCATTGATCTTCACTTCAAGCTCCTTAGATTTTATCACTTGGAAATTTGTCATTTGATTTTTTCTTATGAATAATTAAAATAAACAAAGTAAGGGTTTAGATACATAGAGACCTAGGATAAATTTCAAACCAAGGTTTTAAACATGTTAATAAACACAATTAAAACTTAGGATAAAATATAAACTAAGTCTAAGATATAATAAAATGTTTCTGCATAAATTTAAATCCCTTTCAAAAAAAACATAGACTAAAACATTTAGACTAAAGTTTTTAAACACTATTTAAAGAGGGATTTAATCAATCGACTAAGGACCAAAGGTTAACAAAAGGGTCAAATTCACATTAAATCATAAATCCCTAAATGTTTTCATTCAATGGAACTCCATTAAACCTGCAATATGGAAACACAAGAATCAAATGTTAGCAACATTAGATAAAGTCAAGAAAATATTAAATGTAAACATGTTAATTAAGTTAGATCAATCATTATATCTAATTATGCATTTTGATCAATTTGAATGTCAATTTATAACATAATTTACCAAATTGAACAAGGGTTCTCATTTTTCACAAATGGAGGTATGTTGACCTCAACATATAGCTATACTAACAAACACTTATACTGTATCCCATACTCAAATAATGTTTTTTAATAAAATAAATATTGAGTCCTAAAATCAAGAGACAATAGGGAATTTCATCATGCGATCCTAAATTAGAAGTAGATGAGGTAGTACCATACACATTGGATAAATGTTTGGAATAACATATGGTCTCCCATTTAACAAGTATGGAAAAATAGTTCAAACAACCATGTGCAATAGTAACCACAAATGTTAAAATTTCAATAAATATAGGAATGTACGTTGAAATAGGAAGACTAAATTTTAAATAAGCACATTGTAGAGAAACAATGAAAGATGTAGTTAATGGGAGAAAAAGTATCTAAAAGATTAGTGAATCCAAATAATCAACCAAACTTGACAATTGAGGGTTATATCATGGAATATAAAAGGTATTAATGGCCCAAACAAATATGTAATTTTCAAATTTTTGGAAATGAACATATATCAACTTTTATTTCCTTTCAAAATGTTAAATTATTGGTAAGCAACATTCTTATTTTTAAAAGTAATGTGTGGAATATAGTATCATTTTTTATGTTATTTCACTAATAACTTATAGATATGTGGTTACTTATGGAATCGACAAATTTTAGAGGGGAAAAATTTGATTAATAATAACCACCATTAAGTTATATTGTTCACTGATAAATGGGACAACTCTTTCTTGATGTTATTGAATATTGTACTCCTGACTCATGTTCTAGGAAGAGATCCATTTGAAAGGAATTTGTTGAGCTTATGAACTCCTATGAAGACTTTAAATGGTTAGTTCTAAGTGATTTTAATATGCCTCGTTTGACTATGGAGAAAAAAGGGGGAGTTTAGGATTTTAGAAACAACATGGAGGATTTATCTAGCTTTATTTCAAAATGCAGTTCAATGGATACAGAGTTAAAGGGATCAAGGTTCACATTAATAATAATGATGATGATGATGATGATGATGATGATGATGATGATGATGATGATGATGATGATGATGATGATGAGAGGAAATATCATACAAGTCAAAGTGTATAGGTTCGTAATCTTGGTTGATTAGTATAACTTTCAAATGTGATGTTTGTCTTCTTTACCCAGAATTAGCTCAACCCATAATCCACTTTTTTTCAATTTGGAAAAAGAAACTAAAGGTAATATTCATTTTAGTTTTGAAAATATGTCGCTTTTCCACCCATAACAAAAGAAAGAATAAAGGAGTGGTGGTTGTTATATGTTAAATGATCAATCATGTTTAAGGTATTTGAAAAATTAAATAATGTTAAGGTGAGTATTAAGAAATGGAATAATGAAATCTTTGTCAATATCTTCCTAAAAAATAAGGGGCTTATGGAGGGACTTGATAAATTAGAAAAAGAGATTCAATTTTTTGAATTAATTAAAATTTATTTAAGAAAGAAAGGATTTTTATTATCAAATTCTACTCATTAACAATTTAGGAGGAAATGTTTTGGAGACATAAATCTAGATCCTTATGGCTATCATTAAGTGATATAAGTACTACATTTTTCACACTTATTTTATGATACATAAGAATATTAACAAGATAGAACTTACATATTTAAGGGATGTATAAGCTTAAATAATAAAATAATTAGAAAGGAATTTGTCTTCTTATTTAAGAAATTCGTAACTAAGAAGGATGAAAACAACCCAAAAGATGAAAGAAACATTATAAATTATATTCCCTCTACTCTTTGAGAAAGGATTAATGAACCTCTTACCAGTCCAGTTTCATCTAAGGAAGTCAAATACATAATGTTTTCCCTAGGTTGAGACAAAGTGATGGGACTATATGTCTTTACCCTACGTTCTTATAACATCTTTTTGGAAATAGTTCACGTTGATGTTGTTGTATGAGCTCATAGATTTATGGTCTCATGTAAGATCTTAAGGAAAATCAAAAATATTTTTTTGATCTTGATTTACAAAACAAAGAATTAAATATTCAAAATATTTTAAACAAATAAACTTGTGTAATTGTTTATATAAAATCTTCGCCAAGATGTTAACAATGAGAATGAAAATTATTATTTCATATATTATTGTAGAATAACTAGATGGAGTTTTCTAAGATAGGCAATTTATGGATTATATCATTACATTCCATACATTTATTCATTTTACGTACAAGATAAAAAATGGTAGGCATGATCCTTAAGTTGAACATGCATAAATCTGATGACAAAGTCTCTTGGACTTTCCTGCAGAAAGTCTTAGGCAAGCTTGGATTAAAAAAAGTTTAGAAATCTAATCTGCACCTAAATTTACCGTCCCATGTTTTTTTTATAATGATTAATGGGGCTCCTATAGATTTTTTTCCCACTGGAACAAGATTGAGACAGGGAGATCATATATCCCCTTACCATTTCATAATCATGGTGGAGGCTTAAGGAAGAACAATTGTTCTAACATAAATTAATGATATAATCCAAATATTCATCAGCTTCCATGTAAAATCGATTTCTCGCATATAATTTGTTGATGATAATATAATTTTTGGAGAAGCTTCAAACAGGGAAACCAAATAAATTAGATACATGCATTGTTATGTTGGAATTCAAGTCGTTAAATTAATTTTGGAAAATACAATTCTTTTTCATATTTTTTTTATGAATTTTTCTATGCCATGTGTACTTGTGAATTCTAGATCGGATGGTTTCATATATTTTACTTGTGGATTTTAGAAAAGACATTTCCTTGATGGTTTCATATATTTTACTTGTGGATTTTAGAAAAGACATTTCCTTTAATATAATTTTATATGTGGTGAAGTGTTTTTTCAATTTGATTGTTTCAAATTTCAAATAACTTTTTATTTAATGTAATTTCATATGTTTATATTTGTAGAATGAATGAATTATTTTAAATTGGGTGGTTTTATGTACCTTCTAATAAACTTTAAAAGTATTTTACTTTAAAATGATACTTCCTTGAGTGTGCTTTCATATGCATATATGCACATGCTTTTATATCTACAAAGAAATTTGCCTTAACTACGGACCTTGGGATTGGGCGGTCTAATATGCTTGTTCACAAACCTTGAAATGACAACATACACAAAATATAAGTTCATATTAATATTTTCATAATGAAGTTATAAATATTGTGACAAGAATTATGTTAATATTTATTTTGATTTTTTAGATTATTTAATTTTTATTATTATATTAATTAAATTATATTTCAATTTTTTTTTAATTTTTTTTTTAATTTTTAATTTTTTATTTTTTAAATATTCTTTAAGTTACGAGTTATTCATTGAGTATTAAGAAATAAGATTTCTTGATTTGAATTATTCTTTGTAAAGTTTTAAAAAGAAGAAGAAAAATAGACAGTGATTATGTATGTATGTATGTATGCATGCATGCATGCATGTATTAATGGGGAAAGAACATCATAAATAATATAAATGTGAATCTATTTTTATTATGAAAATAAAGATTTGGTTTTATAATTGTTCATCTGAAAATATTGTTGTTATTTTAAATTAAATTAAATATGTAATAAAATTTGTTTTGAAAATAAATTAATATTTTATATTTGACAAATAAAATCCAATTTTTAAAGTAATAATACATTTAAAAATTTAAGTTATTTATTATCTAATTAAAATCAATTATTTAAATTGATTTAGATAAATAAAATTTAATTATTATTGATGATAATAAAAATATATTATTATCAAACCATATACCAAAATACAAATTTTTAAGAAATATTAAATAAAAAAGTTGAAGTAGAATTTAAATATTTATTTTTCCAAACTAAAATAAAAACAAACTAACTACTTGAAAGATTTGAAATTCCAATTATGAAAAAGGTAAATCGTTGATATGAATTTAAAACATTAGATATTTAATTATTATGTTTATTAGAAGCCATATACTTTTTTATAACATATCAAAGCCAATAAATAATTAAATCATGCAATATGTTTGACATAAAAAATAATATAAACTTCATTGTGTCATTAAGTCGGAGGCTTATTATGGAGGGCCGAAGCCCCAGGATTCGTATCACAAAGAGACAAAAGGACAAATGTTGTTTTGGTGCATTTAGGGGATGCCAGGTGCAGGGAATTGTTGTTCCCAGTTCTATTGGGTAGGTGGAACCTATTTGAGGCCTACGTCATTTCATTAAGACATGAAGAGTAATTCAGAGGGAAATAGCTTATTCATCCTCTTCATCGATGAAGATAACCTAGATGAGGGGGTCTGCAGAAAATGTAGTTTTGAATGCCATTTACCCCAGAGAAAAGATATCAAATGGTATGGTTATTTTTTCCTTTAAGAGATTGATGAAACTCCTTGACTCAGCCATCATCTAGGTTCAATTTACCTAGAATACTAAGAAGAGGCATCAGAGATACTCATAAAACAACAATCATCTTGCGCTCTTCACATACAATGAAAAAATAAAACTGGGCTATGGAACCCAAAATGAAAGACCAGGGAAAGACTCAATCGAACCCTTTGATGCATGGTCCCTCTACCTCAAACCATTGGTAGATCCTCCATGTTTCTATAAAGACCATATCTTCTGCAGATAATGTATTTTTGGATGCCTTTTTGCTGAGATGAAAGATGTCAAATGGTATGGTTATTTTTTACTTTCTTCCTATAAAATCATATATATATATATATATATATATATATATATATTTTTGCAGATAATGTATTTTTGAATGCCTTTTTGTCGAGAAGAAAGATGTCAAATAGTATGATTATTTTTAACTTTCTTCTTAGAAAACCATATATATATATATAAAGGATATTCAGATGTGGGTCTAAATTCTTCTTGCGATCCTATATAGTTATCATAAGTTAGAGATCTTCAAAGTGGATTTTGGGGTCAAGGATCCATACATGATGCTAATAACCTATGGATTTATATACACGATAATTTTAAATCTCCCCACTCTTATATGTTTATTTCTTTTTGATAGAAAATACTGGATTTAGCCTACATAAATGCCTATGCACTAAATTTATGGACATTGAAGGATCTATACCTACTCCGCTAAATTTGATAGCGAAATGTGACTCTACCAATGCTTTGAAAATAGATTTTAATTCCATTTTTAATCCCTCTTACCCACTTGAGTGATGTATTTTTAACTATGAGCCGTAGATGAGTGATTTTTTTGAGTGCACTAATAGTCATTGCCGAGGTTGAATCGAGGCCTGGATTGAGAGATGCAAAGCTAGAAACTAGTTTACGCTCATGGTGAGCCAATGCACAACTAGGTCAGTATGTTGATGCCACTTATATTCACACTTGTTGGCCAAAAACACCATCCACATCACTGAAATGACCAAACCAAAAACCACCCTCCATGCAGACTCCCTCTACTAACATCTACTTGTCTCTTAAATTTGCATTGCACGTTAGGCTATTAAACCAGTTGTTAGTTACAACCACCATGTTGAAGGATCAAATCTCCTTCTTAGAAACCCCTTTAGATTACCTACAAATTATAAAATAATTAGAAGACTATGAAAGAGAAATCTTTTGGTATCATTTCATAATATGCAATTTAGCAAAGATAAAGGCAGGTGGGGATGGGTTTTCCTCTATCCTCATATATTCTATTGGTCTCTCTATAAAATATGGTAGGTGTTCTGCTACATCCTCTATAAAATGTGGTAGGTGTAAGAAACTATATTTTTATTAAAAAACTACACGATGAACCCTAGGCTGTGACTTGAGGACGCATGGCAGCGTGTACTTTAAAAGTGGCAATGTGGTAATCTAATGTAAAGAAAATAGGCTAACTTTTTGGAGGCCATAAATTTTGACCTGTAGTTCTATTTGAGCCCTTCTACATACCAAAATGACCATATCTAAAGTTATGTTTCTATCTCTAGGTAGCTCTACCTACCTAGTTATGTTTTTGTTATTTTTAGAGGCCATATGTGAGCGTCTGAGGGTCCAAAAATGTGATTTAATTATTTTTTTTATGTTTTTTCTATTTTTATAAATTGTATATTTTTATAACCAGACATCAAATTCTGTTTAATTTCATCCCATAGTCTAATTATAATGTTTAAGATATTTTGAGAGATTTTTGGGATATTTTGAGAGTTTTTAAAAATAGGCATTTTTTTTTTTTTTTTTTTTTTAAATTTTAGTTTTCTTTTTAAATTTTATTTGTAAAATATAATTTATAAGTTGAGGATTATTTACGCATGGTTTGGGTTTGTAATTATTTCAAGCAATCAATATGATTCAATTTTTAGTATTGTTTCGAGATCTTAACCTATTGGTGATTTTCTTTTTCTTGTTAGTTTTTGGGTTCATTATCTAGTATTAGACTATGTTCAAATCTTGGAGGAGTAAATAATGGTGAGAAAATAAGGAGGTGCTGTGAAGATGAACTAGACTATACAAGAGCTATAGATGCAAGTTTAAAAACTAATGCAGGTTATCAATAATCAGTAGAGAAGACAAACTTGTGATGAGGAAGACACAAATCACGATGTAGAGAAGAACAATAAGAGCAACCACCATTGATGGAAGAGAGGATGGCTCAAGATTTAGAAGGAAAGAATGAAGGAATAAAGGTTGATGTTCAAGATTATGGAGGTAGGTTAAAACCAGAGGAGTTAATAGATTGGATGAATAGCATGGAGAAATTATTCGAGTGGAAGATTATGAGAGAAGACAAGAAGGTAAAATTTTCAAGCACGAAATTAAAAGGCCATGAAATGATTTGGTGGGATAACCTATAGAAAGAGAGACACAGAAAAGGTAAAGAGAAGATTAATTTATGCAAAAAGATGGATAGGAAGCCAAGGGAGAAATTTATTCCTGTGGATTATGCATAAACCCTATACAAAAGATTTCCGAATTTGAGGCAAAAAGATCACAATATACAAGAGTACATAAATGAATTTGATAAGCTTTTCATATGAGTGGAACATGATGAAATAAAAGAGTAGATGGCTTCAATGTACGTAAATTATTTTAAATTTTTTATTCAAGATGGACTTAGAATGCATAGAATACTTAACATGGAGGAGTCTTATCAATTAGCCTTGAAGGCAAAAGAAAAACAAAGTAGACAAAATTTTAGAAAGACATCTTTTGGTCCAAAAAGAGGAAGATCCCCTACAATGAGGGGACACAGTTGGTTTAATACTAACATAGGTAGATTTAATGCCAATACAAGTGAATCATCATTTGGTGTAGAAAGATAAGATGATAATAGGTAAAGGTTTCAATAACATCAAAGACGAAGAGCATTTCAGAGAGGATGAGGTTATGGTGGTGTTAGAGGATGGTTTATGAATCGACGTATATCTTATGTCTATTATATATGTGGAGAATAAGGGCATAGATAATTTGAGTGTCTACACTATCAAGATCAAGAAAGGAGGCAAGAAGATTTCCCAAGAGTAAATCTAGTTGAAGCTAAAATAGAAGAGCAGAGTACTAAAGTTACACCAGTTGATGTTGGAGAGAATCTCATGATGAGAAGAACCATGATCACTCGCAGAAAGGATCAAGTAAAGAATAAATAAGGTGGTGATACATGGATATGATCAAATGTTTTTTCAACAAGATGTACTTTGGGTGGAAAGGTATGTAAATTAACTATAAATGGTGGTAGTTGTGAAAATATGGTTTCTAAAGAAATGATTGAGAAATTAAAATTGAAATGTGAAAATCATCCTAATATTTATCATATTTCATGGTTGAAAAAAGGGAATGAAGTTATAGTAGATAAAAAGTTCTTAATCATGTTTTATATAGGAAAGAGTTATAATGATGAAATATGGTGTGATGTTATTATGATGGATGCATGGCATGTGTTATAGGGGAGATCAAGACAATTTGACCAAAAAATAGTTCATGATGGAGAAAACCACACATACAAATTTTGGAAAGGTGGTACAAAGGTAGTTTTGTTACCTCATAAATAGGAAGAAAAGATAAAAAACATTCTCTATACTAAAAAATTTATCCAAGATATAAAGGTAATAGGTTGTTATGCACTAGTAGCAAAGAATGAAGAAATAAAAATGGTACCAATACCAATAGAAGTAGCAAGAGTATTGAAATAATATGCAGATGTTATGCCTAATGGGTTACCAAATGGTTTACCACCAAAGAGATATATTCACATCATAGTTATTTGATTACAGGATCAACTCTACCCAATGAAACAACTTATAGGATGAATCCAATGGGACATGTATAAGGAAGAAAGTGATAAGGGAGAGTATGACTCCATGTGTAATGCCAACTTTTCTAACTATAAATAAATAGGGTGGAGAATGTGTGTGGATAGTAGAAAAATTATAAAATTACATTAAAGTATAGGTTTCCTATACGTCATTTAAATAATATGATGGATGTGCTTATAGGAGCAACATATTTTACCAAGATTGATATAAGGAGTGGTTATTATCAGATTCAAATTCATGAAGGAGATGAGTGTAAAGCTGCATTCAAGACTAGGGATGGCTTATATGAGTGGATGGTGATGCCATTCAAATTATCTAATGCACCTAACACATTTATGAGGGTGATGAATACAATGCTATGAAAATATATTGGTAAGTTTGTGGTTGTTTATTTTGATGATATTTTGGTATTCAATAAGACTAAAGAAGAACTCTTACAACATTTGAGAATGGTTATGGATTTGTTAAGAAAAGAGAAGTTGTATGCAAATTTGAAGAAGTGTAGGTTTGTAAAGAATAGTTTGGTATTTTTGGGATTTGTATTTTTATAAGATGGTGTGAAAATAGATGAATAAAAGATAAAGGCAATTATTGAGTGACCTATTCCGAGAAGCATTATAGAGGTAAGAAGATTCTATGGTTTAGAAACCTTTTATAGAAAATTTATTAAAAATTTTAATAGTATTGTAGCACCAATAACAAATTGCATGAGAGGGAAAGAATTTGCATAGATTAAAGTAGCCACAAAAAGTTTTGAAATTTTGAAGAAGATTACAGATAGACCAATTTTAGCATTACCATATTTTAACAAAGTGTTTGAGGTTGATTATGATGCTTCATTTGTGGGAATTGGTGTTGTACTAAGTCAAGAAGAAAAGCCAATAACATATTTTAGTGAGAAATTGAATAAGGTAAGAAAAAAATATCTACTTATGATGTTGAACTTTAAGAAATTGTACATGCATTAAGACATTGGAGGCATTACTTGGTGCCTAAGGAGTTTATCCTATTTACAGATGATGAGGCTTTGAAGTATGTGAATACATAAATGAAGTTGAATAGTAGGAATGCAAAGTGGGTTTCTTTCCTATAGGGGTATATTTTTGTGTTGAAGCATAAATCAAGAAAGTAGAATCAGGTAGCTAATGCATTGAGTAGAAGGATAACATTGTTAACTACCATGGTGAGTGAAGTAATTAGATTTAAAGCTATCAAAGAATCATATGATACTGATCTAAATTTTGGCAAGATAGTTAAATAGTGAAATAATCCATTAACAGGTGCGGTAAATATTATTCATGATGAGTATCTTATACAAGAAGGTTATCTCTTCAAAGGGAAACAATTATGCATTCTAGTTGGGTCTCTACAAGATAATATAATATGAGAATTACATAGTGGTGTTTTGGTTGGATATTTTGGTAAGATAAAGACAATAGATTTGGTGGAGGAAAAGTATTTTTGGCCAAAAATAAAGAGAGATGTGACAAGGTATGTTTCAAGGTGAAGAATATGTCAGGTGGCTAAAGGACATGCACAAAATACTAGACTTTACATGCCATTACTCGTTCCAAGAGGGCCATGGATAGATTTGAGTATGGATTTTGTATTGAGATTACCAAACACATAGAAAGGTAATGATTTGATTTTTTTTTATTGTAGACATATTTTTTTAAATGGTCATTTAATTGCATGTAAGAAAACCAATGATGCCACTAGATACGTAAAATTATTTTTTATGGATATTGTGAGATTGCATGGTGTTTCAAAACTATTACTTCGGATAGAGACATGAAATTTCTAAGTCATGTTTAGAGGAGTTTGTGGAAGATGTGTACTGAGCTATAATTCAGCAAGAGAAGCATAGTGGAAGAGAAGCCAAAGCAATGGGACTTAGCTTTACCACAATTTGAGTTTGTATATAATAGTTAAGTGAATAGATCAATAGGAAAGTTAAATTTTCATATTATTTATGGGGGAAATCCTATGAGTATTTTAGATTTGGTATAATTACTAATTACATATCAAATTAGTAATGTAAAAGCATTTGTAGAGCATATGCAACATTTACAAGAAAGAGTGAGAAGAAAATTGTAGGAAAGTAATGAGAAATATAAAGAAACAGTAGATGTTAGAAGTTGATCTAAGGTATTTGAAGAAGGAGAGTTGGTAATGGTTTACTTTAGGAAAGAAAGATTTTAAAAAGGCAGATACAATAAATTAAAGTACAAAAAAATTGGGCCATATAGAATTTTGAAGAAAATCAATGATAATGCATGAGGTGAGTTTACCACATAATTTTGATATATCTTGAGTATTTAACGTTTCATATTCATATGAATTTCATAAATAAGATGGTGAAGATGAAAAAGTAAATTAGAAGTAACAAATTCTAAAGAAGAAGAAAGAAAAATTAGTGCAAGTTTTGGATATGATGACAATGAACACAAGGCAAGGGAATTATAAAAGTTATTTGGTATAGTGGGAAGAATTTCAGTAAGGAGACATCACTTGGATTAAAAAATTGGTGCCGAAGAAGATTGACAAGAAAAAATGGTACTAGTACAATCAATACAAATCACAAGAGCTGAGTTGTTTTCAACCAGAGGAGAATGATGTAGAAAAAATAGGTCAACCTTATGGAGGCCATAAATTTTGACCCGTAACTCCATTTGATCTCTTCGACATGCCAAAATGATCATATCAAAGAGTACGTTGCTATCCTTAGGTAGTCCTACTTACCTAGGAATGTTTTTGATATTTTTTGGAGGCCATATGTGATCATTTGAGGGTCTAAAATTGTGATTTAATTGTTTTTCCAGGTTTTTTTAATTTTATAAATTGTATATGTTTAGAACTAGACAATGACATTTTTTATTTAGATTTTAATTTTTTTTGAATGTTACATTTAAATTTTAATTTATGAGTTGAGGGTTATTTAAGCATGGTTTGGGTTTGTAATTATTTCAAATAATCAATACGAATCAATTATAAGGATTATTTCAAGATATTGGCCTATTGGTAATTTCCTTATTCTTTTTAGTTTTTGGGTTCATTATAGGTTGCCCTTCCCATAACATTATTTTATGAAAACAAAAAAAAATAAACCAATAAAATTTATTTAACATAAATCATTCCTTATTTTTAATTGTATTCCCACGTTTTTAATAATTTAGTAATATATATTTTTTAGTAATGAGAATTTAATTTTATGTATAGATACATATCCCAACTATTGTAAAATCACATTTTTTAAAATTCAATCCCTAAAAAGAAATAAATTTATTTTATTAAATAATCTATTATATGTGTGTGTGTGTGTGTTTGTTTATTTTTAATTTATTATATATATAAAAAACAATATGAAATTATTTAAAAACTATTTATTTTATAAATATACACATACAAAGATATTTAAATATATACACATTTTCAAATGTATTATAAGTTCCACAATTCATTTGTAATGATTTAAAATAAATAATTGTTACTTAGAATTATTGGGGTTGATTATAAGATGGCATCATGTGGAAGTGGTGAAAGATTACTTGCAATTGAAAACCCTAGTGGGGTGTCACATACATTTGTTGTATATATGACACTGTATATTCAAAGTTTTTATCTTTTTTAAAGATTTGAGTATGACGCAAATAGTCATTACATAAATAAATTAGTTATCAATGATGGTAAAAAATATTTCTTTCATGATTTGTCCCAATTTATGTGGAAGACAACCAAAGCAAATCTTTATAAAAAAACAAAATCATAAAACTAAAATTATATTATATGAATAAAAAAATATATGATTTTAAAATTATATTAAATTAATATATGATTACTATAATATTATAAAACTATAAATACTAAATTAATAGATATTATAATATTATATTAGAATTTGTCTTGACAATGCAAGTTACGTCAGAAATAAGAGGTCCTTACATAATAAAATAATAAAAGGTCAATAAAATATGCCACCATTCTGTAAGCTTGAAACCTTTTTGTAATAGGTGTAGTTCATATAAATCCAACTACTACTTTAATGTTGGTGTGTGTGTATGATATGGGCTTTTTGATGTACAATAACACTTGAACTATCATGTCATTGTCCCTCATCATCACTGCCAACGTACTTTAAAATATTTCATCATTTACTTTTCTTTTTATTAATGTCTAAACCCATTCTAAATTGTAAGTTGAGTGAGGATGATAATATAAGGTTGAGATATCTTCATAAGTTATTGAGTGTTTTGTTGTATTTAAAGGAAATGCTTACTAGATATAATTAAAAAAACTACAATTCCTCTGAATTCCCTTGCACCTTCACGACATCTGCTAATATATAACCAATCTATTAAACATTATATTATATCTCAAAACCCATATCTAACTATGCATCTATTTGGCCATCAAAATTTAATTTATAGTTTAAAAAATTAATTAAAATAATAATAATTCATTATTATTTAAAAAAATTGCATAATAATTAAATATTAAAAAAATAAATAAACAATTTGATTTAATTGATATCAAAATAACTTAATATAATATTGCATTCCATTTTTCTTTTTTTTAATAAATATGTATAATATTCTCTAAAATTGATAAACTAAAAAAAGGTAATGAAAACTTCATTTGAAATAAAATTATTCTCTTGTATTCAAAAAATTAAATCAAATATTTTTGGTCCTAAAACAATTAACAATTTAGTTTTATAGCTATGATGTCCTTATCAGGAAACATTTAAAAACCTTAATTCAGCATAGTCTATCATCCAAACTAGGATGTATTTGTAAGGTTTCATATTGGAAATAATTACATCAACACATATTGATTACTATTTTTTAAAAAGGTGTATGTGCCCAGATTTTGAGTTATACAAATGATTTTGTCATATCTCAGGGTTGATCATGAGTGAATATCTTAATTTTCTTAAAATAACAATGAAAGTTTTCAATCACTACTTTTAAGATCCTCATTTTTTAGTAATGTAATTAAAAAATATTTATTCAAACCAAATATATAATAATAATTATTTTATGCATCTCAAATTATCCAAACTACATGATGATTGAAATCCACAATGACATTGATAAACTATCTAAATACTTATCTCTCTTGTATAAATACTAACCTATTAAATGCACACAAGAAACATGCAAAAATGTAATTAAAACAACTTTTCAGTCTCTATTGTCATCTTTATTAAAATTAAATATTGTATTACCAATGGCAAATAAATCAAATTTTAAACAAAAATCATTTTGAGCTTATTGTCTTTCATTTTTGTAAATTGATGATTTTCACCACAAGAAAACAAACAAACATGCACAAATATTTTCCACCACAAACCTGATTAAAAAATAATAATAAATTGTTCAGTGTTGGAAATAAAAACTTAGATATATAAAATATTCCCTCTACGTTCATGTAGAGAAATAAATTCAAGGATAACCCACTTCCCAAGAATCACAATCCTAAAGATATATATAAGTTTATGAAAAAACATACAAAATATTATCACAATATTAATGTAGAGACATTGATTCCAACTTAATTCAATTGAAAATTGTTGCAATCCTAATAACCCATTTATCCGCATCTAGTCTTAGAAAAGTAGTTCAAAATCGCATATTATTTTTACTTAAACTATATGATATTTCAAAACCATAATGATATGAAAAAATAATCTAAAAACCTAAACTCTTATCTATACATGCCAACCTATAAAAAGTGCAAAAATGTCATGAAAAATATCTAGAACACCTTTTCAATCTTCATTAACATCATAAATAAACAAAAATATTTCATAATCAATGGCCAACAAACCAAGTCATAGCCAAACACTATTTTGATATTTATGGATTTCACATATTTTCAAATCGACAATTTGGACCATGAAGATATAGATAACCATGCACAATTATTTTGCATAATAAACTTTATTTCCAAAAAGAAATTGTATAAATGTCTAAAAAAAAAATAAAAAAAACAAACAAACATAGAAACATACAATAAAAAAAATAAAAAAAAGGCAACATGCTCTGACTAAAGAGTAACAAAACAGAGCTTTGAAAAGGACTAAATCATGAACTTGAAGACATACAATATTTTACTGTTCATATTATTTCAAAACCTCAAACTTATTGTTGCATAAATGCTAAAAGAATCCATAAACTATTCGCAAAGATGAATTTACAATAAAAATATTATTTATGTTTTTTTTTTTTTTTTTTTAAAGAGAATATTGATCTCATATTAACTTTGAACATTTTAGTTAAAAAATAAAAATAAAAATAAAAAAAATAAAAAAAATCATAACTTTATAAATTTGTATAAAATTTGAAAACACGAATAAATATATAATATTAATATAACATCAAATTCAAAATAATATTAAAAATTAAAATATATTAAAAATTACATATTAATTATTTCCTAACTTGTCAATCCTTATCAAACAGATTTTTTTTTTTTAAAATATGTATTTACATCCTTTTCTCCTACCTAAGTGGACAAGACCTCCTTACAAAGTTTCATATTACTGAATAAATAGTGAAATTGCAATGGAATTAAAAAATTGAAATATAATAAAATGAACTTAATTTCTATTGATAAATGTTTCCCACACAAGCAAAAACTCGGATTTTCAAAGAAATCTATTTAAAAAACTAGCTTACAAAGATTTTCATTTTACAATATCATATTAATATCTACGTTGAATACGCTAACACCACATTTATTTTTGATTAAAAAATATTTGCAGGTCACTTTTCCTGTAAATAATTCAATAGCTTGAGAACCCAGTCCCGATAGGTGATTCACTAAACACGGCATTATTCAAATGATCATGGGACAATAAATGTGCTCATCAAGAATATGAGGTTAATAATTTAATAATTTTGTAACACATGAGATAAGTGCCACCGACTAAATTGTACCATAAAACATTTATGCCTTAACTTTTATTTAAAATAATTACATGTAACTTCAAGACTAGGATTCCACCTTTGTGTTTGTAATTTTTTTTGGATTTACACTCTCTATGTCACCATGGGCATTCACAACAATTTTATCGAAAATCTATTAAAAACAATACTAACATAGATATATACCATTCGTCTTATTTGACACGTCTCCAAAAGCTCACTTTGTTTTCCTTATGCATTAGATATTGTATCTATCAAAGAACAAGAGAGGGAAGAATATTTGTTTGAAAATAATTTAGGGAAAGGAATGCCAAGTAAAAATATGAATAGATAATGTACAACGAAAACATAAAGTCCTCATAGTTTATTTGGATGGCCTTTTTTGGTTTTGGATTAATTAACTAGGAACCATTTTTTTTAATTGTACATGTATCTTTTATGTTTGCTAAAAGTTAATTAGTTTTTTAATTTTAACTACACGTAATTTATTTTATTATTTTATATTTTGGTGAAATTATATTAACTTATTTTTTTAGAGATAAATTTTATAATTATAAAATAATTTTATTGTATATTTTTAAGATCAAATCACAATTATTTTAAGGATTGATTTTATTATTTAATACTAAAAAAAAATTTATAATATTTTTAATATCTTATAGTCTATGATTTTCAGTTCTACATTTCTACCAACTTTATATAATCCTTTCATCATTTCACCTCCATTTACACATTCTCATTCACTATAACCCATTCTACCTATTATTGTGATGATTCATCCAACAACTATTTGGAAATAAATACATAACTTTTTTGCTACTGATTTAAAACTTTGTTGTAGTTTATAAGTATACATAGATTTGAGGAGTTTATGAAAATATAATAACACCGAATTTCTTATGATATTCAATCTTGGAAGTTAACTACATTGTATCAATATCCTTTTGAATGAATATATTGAATGTTTCTTAATTTTGAGTTTGGTAGTTGAGATTAATTTTACACGAATGAATATGTTGAATGTTTCTTAATTTTCAATTTGATAATTGAGATAAATTTTTACATGAAGAAAAATTTTTTAATGGTGAAGGTCATAATGTATAAATATGCTACATTAAAGTAATATAATATAGCAAAAATCAATTATGATATAAATATAGTAAAATATAAAATAAAATCTAAAGTGTGCTTGGAATGGAATAGCCTAATAGTATATAAAATGAGTGATAAAATATATATATAAGGTTCACAAATAAATACATAATTTCTAACTCAAACTTATATTATAATAATTATTATAAATGATGAGAAATAACTGTAGGTACAATGCATAATATTTTGAAATTTTTACTATTGAAAATGATATATTTAATTCAATTCACTTCATTTTAATGTTTTTCTTTAATATAACTTATAAACATGAATTCCTACCTCACAATATAATTATTTATTTTAAATGTATTCTCATTAACAACAATATTAAATTAAATTTTATTTTTTTATACCCATAATTGACTTTCCTATTTCATCAACAACAACCAATAGCTTTAGTTTTATTGTCATATCACATACATCAAACCATAGAAAATAATTTTAATCATGTTCATTAATATCTGCTCAACATTTAAAATAATTCCAAACAACACCCATTTTTATTATATCCTTTTATTTACATGACCTTACATAAACCATAAGAGGGAAAGTATTTTAATATAGGTTCTCCATAATAAATTATTTCACATTTTATTTCACTAAAACCCATTCCTAGTTATTACGAATTTTCACATGGATTATTTCTAATAGTGTCGAATTATAACTCAAGTTCCTTCATTGTTAAATTTTTTTGTTTGCCAATTAAGATGAAGGCACATTAAAGATTGTATAAGATAGATAAAAATGAAAATTCTCAGCCTATAAAATGATAGAATTAATAAATCATTTATATTGGACATAGTCCTAATAGCTTATCAAACAATCAATTTTTCACATTACTTTTACTATAAGAATAGTTACAATTGGGCCACATTCATTTATTTCTTATCTTGTTAAATTCAAATGCATCAACCCATAATGTCATAGCAATGATTTTTCTATTACATATGTTTTATTTGAAGTGTTCATTTTTTGCATTTTCAGTTATCATTTACATATATTATTGATTCATGAGAATTTGATATGACCACATCGATAACATTCATTATAGTTTTGTTTTGTATTTATGGAATATTATAAATATTATTGAAATTAAATTGATGCATTAATATTTTTAATTATTTTCATTTCAAGGAATTATTTTTTATGATAATTATATTATTATTTCATATAAATTTTATAAATGATTAAACATATTATTTTATTTTAATAATTATATTTAGTACCAAAAAAAAAAATCATTTTCAATTTGGTTATAAAATTCATATGTAATTTTGTGAAAACATGTCACAAATATTTTTCCTTTGTCACTCTCAACAAAATCAAATCTAAATAATCTTCTTATTATTTTTTATTATCATATTATTAAATCTTAATCTTATCCAAACCCCTCCCTTTATTATCTATTATTTTTTTAACAACAATTAATTCACTAATAAAAAAAATATTTTGGAGAATTGTTCCCTATTCCAAGCATTTCAACAATTTTTGGTGTACTAAATATTGTATGTGAACAAACAAAAAATTCTAATAAAATTATCTATAATAGCTTCTTATGTGTATCCAATATGCATATTGGGATACCAATCTTATTATTTTTGGATGTAATATTTTTAAATGTATCGCAATAGTCCTATTTTAAAATTAACTATAATATTAATTTAGAAAATAAAACAAATTAGAAAAACATCATTTACATACAAAAAGGAATAAATAATTTAAAAAATGATACTTCATCTTCAACTATTCTATATTAAATTTTAATAAGTTATACAACATATATTTCTTGAAGATCATCAAATGGAATAAGAACATTGAATTTGAATGCCAAAAGGCCATTTTACAAATGTAATCCATCATATATTAAAACATGGTGGAGTTTATCTGCACCTAAAAGCAAATAGATATGGCATATTTCTAATATTTACAAATAATATTGTGTTTCAATTTCTGCTTTAAACAAAGAATAAATATATTTTTGAGCTAAAGGTGTAATCATCATGTCAATATCAATATTTATCAATCGATACATTTTTTTCACTTAAACATAAATTCTTTCATGTGTATGTGTGTGTTCTTAATAATATATAATCACAATATTTGGCCCATAATATATAGTTTTTAAAATGAATATCCATGTGACTAAATAAACTATCTAAAAAAATCAATTGAAATGAATACATTTAACTTATATGGACATTTTATTGAAGGTTTTATGTATTGAAAATCACATATTTAATTTGATATCCCGTTATAATTTTTTTTAATTGAATGATATTGTAAACATAAATTCCTATCCCAAAACATATTTTTTTTTCTTATATACCATCACAATCAACAGTAAGAAACTAAAACTCTTTTATTTCAATGCCGATTTTTCTTTAATGTCTCTATTCAAAAATAAATAAATTGTATTTTTTAATTTAAATATGTAATTATAATTGCAATATCAATGCTTATTATCCCACTGCAAATACTCTTATCTCTCTTACACATACAAACTATATATGTGTATATAAGCATAAAAAAGACATTAGAAAAAAAGAATTTTTGTATAATAATTTTGAAAATCATAAACAATAAAAAAATAGAAAACCATCATCAAGAAAGAGAAATAAATATGACATAAAAAAATGTATCATTTAAATCCTTTACTACAATACCCATAACTAAATTTTCTACTTCATAAAAGAAAAGAATAAATTTACTTGGCTTGTTGTATCACATTCACCCAACAAAAGAGGATATTTTTAGTCACTCAACAATATCTACACCACTTTTAGGACAATGCAAATCATCACCCATTTTTATTATAATCTTTATTTTGCATGGCCTTTCATCCACCATAAGAGGGAAAGAAATCTAACAGAATTTATTCATAAGAAATTGTATCATAGTTTCTTTAACTAAAACACATTAAACTTTATTGTGAAAATCTATATGGCTTGTTTCAAAAAGTGTTGACTTAAGAATCGAGTTTCATATTAGTGAATAAATAGAGCTTCGATTTCCATGAAATGGTAAGGGATTTTAAACAATTAAGAAAAATAAAAATTAAATTAGTTTATATTCATAAATGTTATTCACACAAATAAAATATCATATTTTTAAATTAAGTTGTTTCCAATAAATATTACATACACTAAGTTATAGTCATATATTATTTCAATGATTTATGCTACAAGGATATTAAAAATATGCATAAAGATTATTCACAGTAAAATTTATTATAAAATTAATAAAAATTTGTATTGATGTTATTAATAAAACTAAAATTTACAAAATATTCTCACTCCATTCACAAAGAGAAAAAAATTTGAGTTTGACCAACCTCACACAAAACATAACCCTATAAACGTATATAAATTTATGAAAAAAATGTATAAAATATTTTTGCAACATTAATGTAGAGAAATTAATTCCATCTTAACTCACTTCACAATGAATTTAATCCTAATATCTCATATATGCATGCCTAATTATCAAAATAACATAACATTAACAATCCATAACTTATTTTTACGTAAACTACGTAATGTTTCAAACCCATAATGACATGAAGAAACTACCTAGATACTGAAAATATGGTTTATACATATTAACCTATCAAAAGTGCACAAATTTCCTATAAAAAGATATTTAAAACCCATTTTCAATCTTCATTGGTATCTTAAAGAAACTAAAAATATTGCATTACCAATGAAAAAAAAAATCATACCCAAAAACCATTTATAAGTTTATAGATTTCACTTTTCAAAAATAAATATTTACATCATAATGATACATAAAATCATGCACAAATATTTTCCACCACAAAAATCATTACCAAAAAATATATAAATATCAAAAACAAAACATGACAAGAAACTATTAAAAAAATTCCGTATGTTACATTAAACAAACATCATCTACATCTATAGACTATATTTATCACTCATTACACCCCACCATATATTCTGTTATATAAACTTCACCTTCAGCCATTTAAAAATTTCTACCATTCAATATAATATATTATATTTTTGTAGGTTTTCTTAATGTCATGAATCCATTCATAACCCACTCAGGAAGTTATTAATCCTGAAATTGATACTCTTTTTATTATTCTTGACCCAATCAAAAGTCATTTCTATTGTTTCTATGAACTAAATATAAACTCTAAACTTAGTTGTATTTCCCCCTTTTTCTATGCAATAATTCTAATCCAAACTTATCAACAAATACAAACTATAACTATTCATACTCGATGTATTGTGTTTATCACATAAAAATAAACCTAAATCTTGTTTGTTATATATTAAATACATCTACAAAATCCATTAAGTAATAACAACGAACATTTTTTTTGAAAATAACAAGTATGTCAAATTTTTAATCTAAATTTACTGTGTCATCCAAATCACATCTTCACATGTATAGGCTATGGGCGAGGGACAAGTTTTTATTTAATAAATAAAACCTCTAAAGTCAATTAGATATCAAGACAATAAATTGGCTAGATTTCACCCTATCCAAAATAATGAAATAACACTCGCAACAAAAAGGGTCTCCATGTAATAAGTTGGGCTTTGTAGTTTTCTATGTTTTTGAGTGAGTCAAACTCTAATACAACTTCAGTAAAGCAAAATGTATAGTTACATATTGCATTGAAACAACACATAATTAAAATTCAAACCCACAAACAAAACCCTTTAATAATTCAAATGTACCTCTTTGAATTTTTGAAATAATCCACTTGCTCAGATATTACAAAGACTTCCTATAAACTCCTCCAAAAAAAATTCATTTTTCATCGACTGTGTTTTTTTTTTAGCAAATAATGTTGACCCTATCCCCCAAACTTCTCTCTATTTCCTTTATATTTTCATATCTCTTTTCCAAAACTAGTTTTTGCATGCCTTGATTCATTTTAAAAACCTAACATTCATCCCATGTAGATCGAGCTTCATTATTGCATGTGTAAATGCATTACAGTCTAATCAAATCTCACTATCTCCACTCCAATAAACTTGCACGTATATTAAAATATTAAATCAAACCTAACACCTCCAACTCGCCTTTTTCGATGGAAGTTTTTTTTGGAATTTCATTGATAATAATGATTTTATCCAAAAATTTTCCCACTAATCATACTTTAAATGCTTTCCGTAAGGTTCCCATAACATGGAACATAAAAAGCACATTTTATTAAACATGGACGGAAGTTTTTTTTTTTAGTTTTATTAATCATAATGATTTTATCCAAAACTTTTCTCACTAATCATACATTAAATTCCTTTCCTAAGGTTTCCATAACATGGCACAAAAAAGCACATTTTATTAAACATGAGGTGTTCCAAGACCACTAAGTGGTTACTATGCCTTAAACATCATGAAAACATTAAACCGTTAAAGAAAACTATTTATTTCATGTAATTCCTAACATTGATACAGACAAGGTAAAATTTATTCATGCCATCTATCACATAGGATTTCAGTGAAAATCTTTCCATACATAGTCAAAGCCATGAACTGGTAAACTACTAATAAACCGTAAGGAAAAAAGTAAGAAACAATGACACATGAATGACAAGTCATTTAATCAATAAATATTTTCAAGCATACTATGCATTGTGACACTACATAACACCTATTCTCATTCTAAGTCAAACATCATTTAATGATAAAGTACGTATCCAAAGACTCACACTACAAAACTGAAATTAAAAATAACTTGGTGTGTGAGATAGTATTTTTCATTAGGTTTTTTTCACTTATAACATTCATGATCTTCCATCCTTTCCCCTTATACAATTCAGCTAGTGGAAAAGATGTCATGCATTCACCTAGAAAAATAAAATGTAGTTAATTTATTTTTATTGTTATAACTAGAAATCACCAACAATAAATGATATGAACATGAACACCACTTTATTATCCACGATAATATGTATAAATGTGAATTAAAATCATAAATTTTATGATAAACAAAAGTACTAAAAATAGAGATTTAGAACATAAAATGTAGTAATTAAAATAAATAAACACAATAGAATATATCCATTTATTCTACATAAACAAAAATCTAATTAATTCACAGTTTATTTTTGTTTGAAATATATAGTATTGTTTTAGAATAGGGAAGGATTTAACATCTTCCTCCCATTAAATATGTCATCATCCAAATGATCTTATTAAAAAATCAATAAATATGAAAAATATTATGTTGAACGAAATATATCAAGCAAATGAATGAGAAATCTACATATGAAACACTTCATAATCATCTCCAGTGGCACTATCTTATGAATACTTGTCGCATTAGACCTATATTATGTAAGTTCAACTTGTGTGTTTCAATTATTTTAATTGGTTTTATTGTTACCACTCATGGATCTATAACATGTAATGCATCCCATTGAATTACATGTGAAGGATCAAGCATGTATTTCTTCTAATATAACGTATGAAAAACATTGTGAATTTAATCTAATGCTTGTTGTAAATTAAGTATATAGGCAACAAGGTTAATCACTTCCATAAAATTGAAAGGTCCTACATATCTGGATGCTCTTCTGGTTGGTTTTCCAAATTTGATTGAGATTTTTTGTATTTTAACATGCAGTAAACCATTATCTCCAAATGATAACTATCTTGTCATTATTTTCAAATCATAATAGATTTTTTTAATATATAATTGATGTCATCCAAAATTTATATAATTAGTTATACCTTTTCTTCCACATCAAAAATCATTTCAAGTAAAAACAAAAAGTCTATCTTATAATTCATCCCAACTAATAAGTGTTCTACACTTTCTACCATACAAAGCCTCAAATGGTTTTATTATTAAATTTTAATGGAATGAGATATTATAGGAAAAATCAACTACTTTATTTTATTCTTAACAACTTTATTGTTGTTCCATCTAATACATCCTCAAAATATCCTCTAAAACTTGATTTACTCTTTTAGTTATCCTATTTATTTTAGGATGATAGGTTGTAATAAAATTTAACTTTATTCCAAAGGCTATATTAAGGGATTGTAAAAACATGTAACTCATGTGTGGGTATCTATAAAAAATTAATTTATATATAAAAACATGAAACCTATAAATTTCTTGTACAAACCTCTTTTCTAACACTGGTGCATCATATACTAAATTTTCTGCTATAAAATGTGCTACCTTGGTGAGTTTCTAAACCACTACCAAAATCATATCATTTCTATTAATTGTCATCATAAGTCATTGTAAAAATTATATATTGATGACAAATCATTCCATTCTATAATTTCATATGGATATAACAACCTATTAGGATGAACATGTTGTGCTTTTACTTGTTGACATTAGAAGTATCTAGACACAAAATTAGATGCATCTTTCTTGATTCCCTTTATAAATACAATGGGTTCAACTATACCATTAACTTGATCATTCTTGGATGATTAGAATATGAAAATTAATAAACTCCTTAAACTTGAAAAATATTAAATTTTATCTATCTAGAACATACATTCTTCCATTAAACCTCAAAATTCTATCTTTCTCAAAATGAAAGCCTCCATATCTATGATCTTGAGTGTTTTTTATAGAGCTTTCTTAACCTTATCATAAAATTCATCCCCTAATAAAAATATCAAAACTTAATCTCTGAAAGTATTTCTAAGAGAAGCCATTACTTCTCCATACATTATACAACAAAGAGGATCTGCAACTTTATTGTCTTTAGCCTTTATGTAGCTAATATCAAAGTCGTAATCTAATAAAAACATAATCCATATCCTTTACCAAGAATTTAAATTTGGTTATGTGAATATATAATTGAGTCTAAGATTATCATCCTTCATTTTGAATGGTTTTCCCTATAGATAATGCCTTCAAACTTGCAATGCATGTACTACTGGAACTAATTCCAAATCACGAGAAACATAATTAACCTTATAAATCTTCATCTTTATAGACTCATATGTTATTATTGAGCATTCTTATAAAAATAATCCACCTAAACTATGCCCATAAGTATATGTTATCAAAACAAAATGGCCATTAGGATATAGAAAACATAACACTAGTGTAAAAGTAAGCCTCTCTTTCAAGATCTAAAATTCTTCTTCCCATTTATCACTCCATATGAAACGTTTATCTTTTTTTTTGTCAGAAGGTGATCAAGTTAATTGTTTTGTAAAAATTGTGTAAAAATTTCCTATAATACCCTGTTAAACCCTAAAACTATGAAACTCATTAACAATTTTGGGTGTTCGCCATTCCATGATGGTTTTTATATTTTTAGAATCCATAGATATTCCTTCAACTAAAATTATATGCCCTAAGTATTGAACATTTTCATGAAATAAATCAAACTTAGATAGTTTTGCATAGAGGCTATGTTTACGTAATAATTTTAAAACCAAATGCAAGTGTTCAAAAGTATCTTCATCATTCTTTGAGTATATAAAAACATCATATAATAAGATGATCATAAAATGATGTGAATAATATATGAACACACTATTCATATGACTCTTAAATGTTGCATGTGCATTCATTAGAATGAAAGTAGAACTATAAATTCATAGTGTCCATACTCATCTTGAAAGTCCTTTTAGGAATATTTTTCTCTATAATTCTTAACTGATGGTACCCTACTCTAATATCAATATTATAAAATTACATTGAAAATTACATTTGATCAAAATGATCATAAATATGGGGTAAGGGTTACATGTTATTGATGGTTGCCTTGTTCAACATCTTTTAGTCTATGTGCATACCAAGAGTCCTAAAATTATTGTTAAAAAACACCACTTGTGTTCCTCATGGTGAAACACTAGGTCAAATTATCACTGTCGATAATATATATGAAGTTTGGCTTTCAATTAAACTAACTCTATTTTCATCATTTTCATGGTGCCTTAGATTGAATCTCAGATTGTAAAATGATGTCAATTATGTAGTAAAATCACCTTTTGGTAGGTAATACAAGTTAATATTCTAGAAATACATCCTAAAACTCATACAAAAATCAATTATCTTCAATGATAGGTTCTTTAAGTTCTCCAACTTCATCTAACTTGACCATGAACAACTAACATCCTTTCCTTTTAACCTTATTTATGTTAATGGATGAAATTTAATTTAACTTAAGCTCCTTATTCTCTCCTTAGATTTGAGTTTGAGTCAAAAAACCATTTAAACATTCTACCTTATTTATGAAGTAATAAACCTTTGCCTTGTGCTTCCAAATCCAATTCACCCCTAAGATCACCTCATATGATCCTAGAAGAAATAGGAACATGTCTACTACTATGGTGAAATACTCCATTTTTACCTTAGCTTATATTAAAAATTTATCTAAGTTTACCCTAGATTGATTCCTATACTATATAATCCACACAATTTCCATATGCCTAGATTTCCTAGATAGTTTATCAAGTAGACAAGGAGAAATGAAACACTCATTATCTCTGATATCTATCCAAGTGGAAATAAAATACCCAAAAAAAATTAATTCACACTTATATTGGAGAGATTTTAAAATCAACTTGATGATTATCAACAACTACATGAACATGTTTATGGAGAGCTCCCTGATGAGTGGATGATGATGAAGGATTCTTTATTTTAATCCATATATTCCATTGAGGATAGTCCTTTGGATATTTATCTCCTCCATAAGTGAAAAATACACTTGGAATTAACTTTATATCAAGGGGTTATATATTATGTTCCCATATTTGAATTCATTACCTGGATTCTTATCCCCTAAAGTGTTATTAAACCTAGAATTGTGATTATTATAAAATTTATGTTTGAATTCTCATTATATTTCTCATTATTACATTTAAAAGAAAGATTTGGGCCACTAAACTTATTTCAATACTTTTCTCTAAGCTCTATAAGAGATTTAATCTTATGAAACCACATTACATCTTTGTTGAAGACTTGATCCATGGAATTAGGCCCATGAACATCCCATTCACATCTGATATATAACCTAAAACCCATAATGATATTTTCAATTAAAAAACATTCATCTTTATGGTACTAGGAAACATACTTAAAATTTTTGTAAATTATTCCTTGTACTCTATTAGTGATAGTTCTCCATGTTTCATATCATATAAATCTATCAATTTCTAATCAAA
>JARHVA010005871.1:590000-685000 GCA_037957365.1 Torreya grandis | reverse complement strand
TTAATCAAGATTAACTTGTACATTGACCACTGAGTTAATTAATGACATAATCTCAAAATTTTAACACCATTAAAATTTTATATTAACAACTACAATTAAGATAAATGTATATTTAGCTATTCTATTGCAACAACCCATAATTTAAAACTCAATCCCACAAAAAAAACCCCTTTAATCTTTTAATTTTACCTCTTTGAATTTTTGAAAGAATCCACTTGGATATTTTAAAAAATTATTGCAAACTCCTTTGAAAACATCACTTTCCATCAAATCTTCTTTTCTTTTCTCCCAAAATAAGTTGAGAGTGTCCCCCAAACTTATTTCTCTTTCCTTTATATTTTTTAATCTCTTCACTAAATCTAGTTTTTGCATGCCTAGATTAATTATGAAAACCTTATCCCTCACCCCATGTAACTCAAGAATCATTATTACATGTATAACTACAATACATTACATTTGAATCTCACTACCTCCATCCCAATAAATTTTAATGTATCTCCAAACAATAATTCAAGCCCTAATCATTTCCAACTATCCTTTTTGGATAGAATTTTATGGGAGATCTATTTATAATAATGATTTTATACAAAATTTTATCACTAATCAAAACTTTAACAACTTTTTATAATGTTCCCAAAACGTGAATTATAAAATTCACATTCTAATAAACATTATAATACCACTCATTATTTGTTATGCCTTAATCATCATGAATATAGTAGACCATCACAACATAATATTTAATGTCATGTATTTATTAACATTTATGTAGGCAAAGTAAAATTGATTCATGACATGTATCACAAAGGAGTTCAAGGAAAATCCTTTTTGTATGCAATGAAAGCACTCATAAATTTTAAGTAAACCATAAGGACAAAAGCAATCAATAATGTCACATGAAAGATAGGTCATTTAATCAATCAAGATGCTCAATCGTCCATATGCACTATAACATTTCATGGAACTAAGTATCATATTAATTCAAACATAATTTAGTAATAAAGTATGTAGCTAAAGAATCACATTAAAAAAATTGAAATGAAAACTAAATAACCAATAAAACCTCTCTCTCTCTCTCTCTCTCTCTCTCTCTCCTCTCTCTCTTCTCTCTCTCTCTCTCTCTCTCTCTCTCTCTCTCTCTCTCTCTCTCTCTCTCTCTCTCTCTCTCTCTCTCTCTGTGTGTGTGTGTGTGTGTGTGTGTGTGTGTGTGTGTGTGTGTGTGTGTGTGTGGGGTAGGCAGGGGCGAGGGTGTGGCAATTATCATTAGGCTCTATGTACTTCCAACATTCATGGTTTTCCACCCTCTCCCCTATGAATCTTTCCCTCTATACTATTAAGTGAGTCTGAAAGATGTCATGCATCCACCTCAAACAAGAAAGTGTTAATACATTTATATCATTATAACTAAAAATCACTAACAATAAATGATATGAATAACATTGTATTACCCATGCTAATATGTATAAATGTAAACTAAAATTTTATATTTCTTAGAAACAAAAGTCCTAAAAATAGAAAAAAAAAATAGTAGTCCATGTAAACAAACACAACATAATATATCCATCTATTCTGCATAAACCAAAATCTAACTAATCAATAGTTAATTTTTTATTTTAAATAGATATTCTTTGTTAAGGATAGGGTAGGATGGAGATATAATTTTTTCACCTCTATATGTATTTAAGAAAAAAAGGTCATTTTATTCAATATGGAAAGATACCTAGCTTAGATAAAATGTGATTTGTGATTTAAAATCACTATAATTATTGGAGATCACTGATATTTTTCTTTGTAATATTTTATCTCAAACAAGACAATGTTGAAGAATGATGATGAGATTAACATGTGTATAGATAAATTATGATAAAATTTTGTATAAATACTAATTAAAAAACATTTACTTCTAAAACTTTCTCACTTAAATATACTCATGTCAAAATTCTTTAAAACTTAAAAATATTATTAAAATTGATACTTAAAAAAAATCATATCTATTAAAAAAAAAAAAAATGGGAACTATTCTACACCAAAACACAAGAGGGTTATCTTCCATATTTTCAAATATTTTAAAGGTATGAACCAAACATACTGAAATTGCATCATATGCAACAAGGGAAATCTAAATAAGGGCTAGTGGATGTAAAGAAGATAAGGAAAGTTTGGATTAAATATCTAGGGATTCCGAATACAGCTTCTAGTAGTAAGAATAATGTTGTCGATAAGGAAAATAGCAAAAAAGGAGACGTTTTCATCAATGAATCAGACAATATAAAAAATCACCTCAAAGGTGCTTCTAAATCCATTGTCCACAACAAAGGAAACCTTGATAATCAGGGGAAAAAATGATTGTAGGTTACGTAGGTAAAGAAAGGGGGGTGAAAGTATTTGACATGATAGTGATAATGTGGAATTAGATGAAACTAACATTGAGGGTGAGATGATTAGAGACCAGTGTAAGGCCTAGATAGGGTCGAAGCAAAAGAAAGTGAAGAAGGAAATTGCTATAACAAGAAAAATGGAGTCATCACAGGTTCAAAAGGATAAAAATGAGGATTTTAATCAGCTCATTGACTCCCTCAAAGGAAAGAAAAATGCAAATAAAATTGTTGAAGAACTTAACATACAAAAAGCTCTTATGAGGTGGTTCATGCATGAAATGATGATCCTAAAGAGTAAGATGAATGTTATTCATCAGGAGAATGATAAGTTATCTAAAACCTTGGTAGAGAGAGTGGAGGACATCCAAATTCAGAGATTGAGTTTTAAAGTAAATTGTTTTGAGCATGCCAATGAGAATATACAAAACAAAATAAGTTTCTTGGTTAATTCTAGTAAGGCTGCAATGAATGAAGGTATTCAAAACATGGAAAACCTCCGTTCTCACCTCAGAGATTTGTTTGACCCTAGTTATATTAGAAAAGGCAAGGGTAAAAAGGGCCAAAACAACATTGTCCAACACAATATAGAGTATGTAAATTTATTGATGCAGATAGATATGAATCTTAACAAAATGAAATCATGTTGGGAAGATGTGCCTGGGAGCCTGGAGTAAATTAGTTCTTAGCTAGCTTTTGGGCTCTTTTGAAGTTATTTTGTAGTTGTTTTTATCTGTATTTTTTGTTGTTTCTCTGATGGGTTGGGTTTGCCATTTGCGTATTTTGTACTTGATCTTCTCCTTAGTTTGGGGACCCTAGTTAAAAAAAAAAATCCTCCCATTTAATCTTAATAAATAAACAAAATCATATATATTAAGTTGTAAGTATCCCACATTGATAATATTTTTTAGAAAATGGAATAATAAAGTATTTCGTGCACTAAAATATTTTAAAATGTACTCATATAAATAACACAAATATACATGAATCAAAATTGTTCAACATTACTAAAAAATTTAAAATAAAAAGTGAAGTTCCTTTCATAATACTAATAACAAATACATGCGGTGTAATCCATTAAAAACCACATGAATTTTTTTTTCGCATCATAAAATTTTAAACACTCCAAAAATATTAACATGTAATTAAATGAAATTAAAAAATATTTAAGCTTGATGATTCCAATATATTTCCTTGATCCTTCCATGATAAGGAGTAATAAGTTCCTACCCTATTAAGTATCTGCTCTAAAAAAAGAAAAATAGTGTTTTTTACAAATACTTGAGTGTTACATCACAGTGATTGTTTCCCCACATTTCATTTCACAATCATAAATGAATTGACAAAAGTGATAATGATAAGGTTTACAATGTGGTTATGATATTTTATCGATGCTAACTATCAAAACAAGTAATTGAGTTTTTTTTTAAGATCTCAATTTAATTATCTACCCACCTTTGAGGTACTAAAAATATTCTAACACATAATTTATTGTTAAAGATAGGTTTTAAACCTGTATACAACATATTCTCTATTTTTCTTTGATATCGCATCTATCCATCTCTCCTAAATGATAACCTCCCTATTTTTAATAAAATAAACATGTGATGTAATCACACATTCAACAAAGACACATTAAATGATTAAGCCAGAGTTTTAAACCACTTAACATTAAATAAGTTACATAATTTATTTGAATTTCATCCATTAAAATAATTCAATTCTAATTTAATCACAATAACCATGTTGAAATAAATATCTTAAATTCTTACTGGCATTTAATTAAAAATATATTTAATGTTAAAAAAACAATTCCTTTCTATGTTTAAAATAATTTATATTTTATCTTAAGCTGAAATTATATATTATAATAAAATATATATAACCGAACACTCATGTTGTTTAAAACATAAAATTATAGTTATAAGAGTAGTTTCTTTAAGGCAATAATTCCACGTATCATGTCACATCAACACATAATAAAACAAATAACTAATCTATAAGTAGAAATTGGGTGAGATAGATTGACGGTTAAGAACTCTCTATGTACTATTTATTTTTTCCGTTTCTTTTTTATTAATTTTATTTTATTTTTAACCAAAATTTGGTAATATTTCAAGCTACTTCAATATGTTAAGTAGAAATTACCTCACAAATGAATTATTTATATGAGATTTCTATTTATTTCATTTTAGAGTGGTTTACAATGAATGTTTTTTACAATATTAGATACAAAAGTTATCAATTTATTTTTAAAAAAACCACCAGCACAGAATAGTTGTAATCTTGTAATTTATAGAATCACACTTGTGTGCGACTGCAATTGAATGCCAGAGAAAGCACCTTTTAGTGATCATATAATTTTTAATTTTTAATTTTTTTTCCTTATTTTTAAAATGGACATAAGGATGGAGAGATTAACATTGTGTTATTAACTTAAACTAATAGTAACATTAATAACATATTAAAGTTATATCAAATAAAAATTAAATTATAAATGTGAACATAATTTATTAGAGAAAACAAATTATTACATTAATAATGTGTGTAAATTAGAGTTTAATACATATAAACTTTATTTTCATATCCAATATTTATAATTAATTGTAATGTAAAGAATGTCCTTAATTATTATTTAAAAAAAAAAAAAAATCGAACCTAATTTTCTTTATTTCAATATGTTGGGTAATGAATATGATTGCATTTCCCTGCTTCTAATGTGTGGTATGATGGTGGCAGTGGGTATGCGTTGTTCCATTAATTAATAGTTTACACATAAGGAAGGTCAAAGGTTAACGAATTTAATCAATTGTGTAGGTACATTTTGTCATAGTGACAAGTCTATTACGCGAATGTATATTTGGTCGTATTCTATACTATTATTTATTTTTCTTTCTATATTTTAACATGTAAATATTTAATTGATGTTTTATTAACCTAAAATAATATTTAATAGTTTGAGGGGAAAACCAAAAAATATAAATAAATATTAAAAATAAAATCATACTTAAATATGTTATAATCGTCATTATTTATTGCATACTTTGTAAACCAAATGAATGTTTTCGAGATAACTAACAAACATTCCATATAAATAATAAAAGTTTTACATAATATTATTCTTTTTTGTTAAAATATTAAATATTGACATAATTTTTAATATATTTTTAATTTTTTATTTCTTTAGCAGGCCCAGCCAAGAAGAAGTTTTTCCTAGAGGCATAAATGGGTACAAAATATGTTACACTATTTCAAGAATATAATAGATTATACTTTGGAAAGTTTTAATCTTTTAATATTTTAAAGATTTTGTAATCTATGCTTTACCTTTCTACTCTTCTAAATTAAGTGCCATCTATTTGTTGTTTTTTATCCCTATGCTTCCACCACCTTTCGTTCATCATTCCACCTTTTCACCTACACCTTCACAGTCCCATCCACCATCACCCATTTCACTCTTATGTGATGATCCTCTCCGTTATTACTTTATTGTCTATAAAATAAATGTGTAGTTTTGTGTGTAGCCTTAAAAATTTGTTGATTCATATGTAATGATAGATATGGGGAGTATATGGAAATGTATATTGAGTTAAATAACATTCAATTTTTAATAATATTTAATTTTGATAGTAATTGTATGAGATTAGATTTTTATTGAATGAATATATAAATTATTTTTTAATTTGATACATTGGATTGAAGCATAATAGTGTCCTATTTTTTTAAGTATAAAAGGGACAACAAAAAATAAATATATGTATATTTCTTAATTTGTATAAGTAATGATGATTAACTCATATAAAATGTGAAAATAATGTGAAGTAATGAAATATCAAATTTTAAGTTTAAATTATATTTGTATTTTTTTAATTTAAAAAGTATAAAAAGATTGTTGAATGCCTAAATACATAGTGTGTATGTTTCATATATCAAAATTTTATTAAATACTCAATTTATTATACTCATAATTTTTTCAAAACATAATATTTTTTCAATATTTATTGAAAAAAGATCCTAAAAATGTGGATGTAGTGTAAGATCATTTTTTTCTAATAAATTTTTTATTAAAATTTATTTTTTTATTAATTTTTTAATGATCAAGCAAGCAATATTGACACTTAAGACTTCTTTACAATATTATTTTATGTATATGTCAAAATGGACTTACTTTTTTACATTCGAACAAGGATATTAAAATCAATTATGTTGATATTTAAATTTTAACTCATAATATGGTATTTTTCATTGCATCTAAAAAGATATCACTTTAATTTATAGATAACCATATGCTACTAAATAAATCAAAATAAATACTAACTATTATTTAATTTTTTTGATAAAATATATCCATATATTAGCTAAACAAAAATATACAAATAATTCACAAAAAAGTAAGGTGGTTTGAGAGCACATGATAACACACTAGGCAGAGCTTAGGAACAAAACCAAAGTATCAAGTATAAACTAGGCAGAGCCTAGAAACAAGCAACTACATCACAAAGTCATAAAGAAAGATAAAGTTTAGGTTAAAAAAGTAAGGCTAGTAGGTGGAGGATTCATATCATCTAGACCCCATCTTGATTGTGGCAAATCATTGTCATTTGGAATATGCTCCCAGCTAGTGACTTGGGCAGTGTTCATATCATCATTTGCTTGTGTCTAAGAGAGAGAGATAGCCAAAGAGAGCCTAGGGATCTTATCTATCATGTCTGCATAGTCTCCAAGTTTCACCACCAATCATCTGTGCATGGAGGCAGAGGAGGAGCACCTCAATTGTCCTACCTAGTAGGGGAAGGAGGTGATGACTTCCACCATCACTGCTGCCTAGGAGGGGAAATGTGCTTGTATGGGGTCCCACTATGAAAATGGCACCTGAAATGGCCATGACATTGCCCACCATGAGGTGTTTGAGGCACTCTGTCATCCAATTTGGGATCCCTAGGTGGAGAAGGTAGAACTTGAGCCATAGTGCAAGGAGCATCTCCCCAATGGGAGAGGAGATATTGAAATTACCTAAGCTACATAGACACTTTATTGACTTAGACTTGAATCTGCAAAAGAACATTGGAGATGATATAAGATTTGTGAAAATTTAAAACATTAAAATCAATAAAAGCATGATTAAAAATAGAATTATTTCTTTCTAAATCTAGAAAAGAATCTCCATTCAGAAACTATGCCAAACTTGCACCTAAATGAACGGCATGGTGGGTTTGTCCATAAGGAGGAAACATTGCCAAACAAAAAAATTTGATTTGAAAGGCTTGAAAAGATCATGGATAGAAGTTCATACCCTTTGAGCTTTGGAGTAGTACCAAAAGAGATGAGGGAACATCTCAAGTTGGCCACAAAAGGGGCAAGTAGATTGTTGAATTGCTTGCTAAAGAAGTCTTTTACTAATAGGCAAGCCTTGGTGCAGTATACACCAAGAAAAGTGGGCAAGATTGGGCTCCACACAACCCACCAAGATAGTTTTGAAATGAACGTTCCATGTTTTAACAAATGAGTACATTCCTTAATGGGTATTGATCTTATCTATCATGGGAAAATGTTGGTGAGCCAAGCGTAGCCTAGCCAAGGAGTGTAATTATGAAAAGGGGTCTCAACAGAACATTTCCAGTCCTTCTACTAAGGTCAAGTAGAATAGATCGAGATTTTGTGGAGCATATCAGTAGGGATGGCATTGATAATCGCTTGGTAAGATTCCTCATCCACATTGGCTAACCATAATTTAGCTTTCACCTCTTCCTAAGATAGCCAAGATAAATAATGCCTATAAAATATATCTTTGATGGAATGAATTCCTCTATGAAAAAGCTTGAGGGTGTTGATCCAAGGGAATTCTGCTAGGGGAACTCCATTGCAAGAAAAAATGGGAGACCACCATAGAGAGTTGGAGTTGGTGGAGATCCCATTATGGAAACTAGAACCATTCCAGATAAGGCAAGGATTACTATTTTACCAAGCCTTATAGATAATTTTGGCCACAAAGGAAGCCATGATCTAGATGGGAGACTGGATGAAGAGTAAATTGGGGAAGATCATGCCTTTCAAGGTTTTATTGTCCTTGGAAAACTTGAAGGAGATACAATGTCTGAATAACACCTTCCAAGCTTCTAGACCCTCAATGGCATACACAATCCATTTGGTGCATAAGGAACTTCCTTACCTACCTATGTCGATGAGACCCATCCGTCCAACTTCACCCATGAATCAATAATATTCCTAGGCCACCTTGTGGAACCCTTTTCTTTATGGGGAGTTTGGCTAAATGAAAAAAATCTTCAAGCAATTTGTCCAACTTTTGGTTAATGTTTTTATAAATAATCTAGCATGATGAATAATACACATGGGTGGATGCAAGAATTTTTTAGCAGATTTGAAATTTTCCTGCTAACAAAATATATTTGGTCACCTAACAATCTAGCTTCTTATCAACTCTGTCAACAAAATATTACCATAATAAAGGTTTTGAAGCATCGAAAAATAAATGGTATGCCAAGGAATTTAAATATTTCATCATGTTGGATCCACTTCCAACTGAATTTATTAGCCCATGCTGGCAAAGGGAGGTAAGGTTGTTTGTAACAATGAGTTTAATATCATTGGGGCTTGGAGCTAGAGGCCAAGTAAAAGGTGTCAAGACATTGTGAGGCATTGCCCACATTGGCTTCATCTTCAATGAGGGTAAGGAAGGAATCATCTACAAAGTGAAGATTAAGAAATTACATATCTTCATGTAGATTAGCTACATCAGGAGGGAGATAAATCACCTTAACAAGGCCACTAGCTTGGGTATTGCTAAGAAGATACATAAAACCCTCAGCCAGAAAAGCATACAAGGTGAGAGTCAGAGGGCACCCTGGGCGAATGGAATAGAATAATCTAAATTTCTTGGAGTTAACTCCATTGATGGAGAGGATTGCCAACGCATCATAGAAAAACATCTAAATAGTTTGAATGAAGATGCGCCTAAAACCTAGAGATCAAAACATAGATAATATAAAATGCCATTCGATGTGATCATAAGCTTATTTCAAAGTCTATTTTAATTAACATATATTATTTTTTATACCATCTATCCCAATCCATCCCTTCCCAAATGATAATGATGTTATCCAAGATATGATGGCTTCTAGTGAAACCTATTTGTTCTAGATGCACAATGAGATGCAATATATTGCCCAACCAGATTTATAGATATTTGGTGATAATTTTATAATAAACATTCAAGAAGGTGATGGAATGATAGTTATATATCAACTTAGGATCTCCGTGCTTAGGTATGGATTTGATATTTTATTTATTTATATTTTTAACCAATGAATGTGCACAAAATGTTTCTTGATAAACCTTATGCAAATCACTACCCACAAGATCCCAAAGAGTTTTATAGAATTCAAAGGTAAAGCCATCAAAGCCAGGGGCTTTGTCATTAGCCATATGAGACACAACTCCATGCAAATCATTGAAAATGAAGGGCTTGTCACAAATCACTTGCTGGGTAGGAGTGAGTTTATATGGCACCATCGAAAGGCATTATGGAAGGGAAAAATCATGCTTAGCTAAAGATGCTTGAACTTTGAGCACTTTGTGATAATGGTGGACAAAATCATGCAAAATTTGAGGAGTCTTACTAAGTCTATTACCAACCTTAGTAATGACTTGAATTTTCTACTTTGAGTTTTTGGCTTACAACAATAAAAATAATTCTCTACAAGATTTGTCCCCTATTTTAAGCCAATGAATCTTGACTTTGACATGGGTTCCCTAAGGATTGTAGTTACCTTTAATTTGAATTTGGTATCTTAAGGATGCAACTCTTACCTTCAAGATCTCATTAAAGGGATCTTTTCAAGAGCTAGAGCCATATGGCTCATCTCTGAAGTAGTAACAGAGTATGAATGTCTCTGAATTTTGGCAAGTTGGCTGCCATAAGTGTGAAGAAGTTGAAGGTCTTCCTAATGGAATCATTCCACTATAGAATCCAGCCAAATTCTTTGGAAGGACATGTATCTAAATTCCAAACTCTCCTAATGTGTGCCACTATGGGCCCATGCTTGAGCAATGAGGTGTTAAGGAAGGATTACATTTTATGAACTTTGGGCTTTGTGAACTTCCATGTCACACCAAATAAAATGGGGGAGTGATAAAAATCTCAAAATTTGGTAGTGCCTTTATTGGAGGAAACAATCCATTATCCAAAGACAAGTACGGTTGGGTGGACATCATTACCCTATTTATAGATGCTTTAGAATCCAAGCAGGGCCTTCCCTAAAATTACTCTAGTGTATCAAACTCCATCTATAGATTAGCAGGTTAAATAAAGGTCATAAAGACCCCATTTAGTGCACATGTAAAACCATCCCTTCCTTTCACTAGTTACCCACCTCATAGGCAAGTGGCCCATTTTGTCCTTGGGAAATGCCACCATATTAAAATCACCACATAATATCCAATAGGAATCAAGGAGATCATCAAGTATACATTGCCATAAATGTGTATGCTCTAAGGTAGAATTAAGGTATACATATTAATAAATCCAAAGGAGTGGCTTTTGATTGTAAAAAGAGCCCAAACAATCCAATTGGTAGGGTCAACACCATATTGCACTAAGTGTGGCTACCACCTTGAAGAAGTGAATGTGATCTCCTTTCCATGTTTAGTAACATGGTTGCCATGAATAATGATACTATTGTGCTAGATGGAATTACTATCAATCATTAATAAAAGTTTGTCCACTTTGACTTTCTATAGGCAGAGAATGTCTATCTCAGAAAACTTCCTTCTAAACTCACGTACAATAAACTTGCTTTTTGGATATGTGAGACCCTAAACATTCCATGAAAAGTAATTCATAGATGAGGAGAGTTAAGGGACATGTCCTCCATGTCTACCCCTTTCAATATGTGATACCGATTCTACAAAAATTACCCACTATTGGCACTCAAAAACTCATATTGTTTCCTCAAGTCAGGGTCAGCCAAAAACTCTCCTTCTTCCGTCTCGTCAATTCTTTAAAGAAGGAAGTGAGGACATTTGAGAGTATCCCATCAAGTAGTAAGTGGAAGAGTGGTTGGTTGTGAGTTTGAATAATTGGTCCCAGAGGCATGGACACCTTGGGATAAAATATTAGCATTTAGAGGAGTTTTGAACACCTTGAGCTTTTATGTCAATTTCAAAGCTCTAGCCAATGAGGGATCTTTTTTAATAGGAGCTTGCTCCTATGGGGCATTACTTGAAGATGGCTTGCCTCCTTTGGAAGAAATAATTAAGTTTGTGGCTTTGGTGTGAGTGTTCTTCTTGCTAACCATAGTCCAACCATCCTCAACTCATTCCTTGCTAGTGTCATGAGAGGGCTTGGGGGGGAGAGGCTAAGATGTTGGATGAATTATTGTGAGTGAATTGAAGGGGACACTCCATTCTCTTATGGTTCATGGAATGGCAACAAAAATAAGTGTTATGAATGTTGATACATAGGACTTGATGAGAGTGCCTTACATCCTTGACCTCGATTTTCACAAACTCCTTGAGGTCTTGGGAGAGAGGCCTACTTTTATGCAGACCCTTTTTTGTGATCTGGTAGAGTAGAACTAGTTTTGTTCATGATAAACTACACTACCTATGGAAGATGCTAACTGGTGAATAAAGTGCCAGCATAGGAGCGGCAGGCTTGGGAATTCCACCCAAACTAGGACTTTAAGAGTAGAGCGTTTTGAGACTACAAAGTCTCATGTCTAGGGGAGAGACCCATAAGTGAGTTCCTGACATAGCAAGTGTCAAATTTATGGAGGATTCTTGTAGCATGGGATGGGTCAGAAAAGCGAAAGAGAAAAAAAACTTTAGTCATGTTCTGGATGCTCTCTAGCTTAATGATGTGAGATGCCTAGTGAGTTTGAACCCAAGATCATAGCATACATTTAGAGGAGATTCTCTCGATAAAATATCTTATTAAACAAAACTACTCTAACCATTGACATGTAGAATTAAATTTAGGAATAGGTAAAACAACATCAGGTTCAAAAGTATTATCTCATGCTATACCTTTGGGACAAACTTCCTCAGGCACTTACAAGAGGCCATTGCTCTGAGTTCCTCCATTGCTCTCCACAACAAAAACAATGGTATAGAATGGTGAAAAGAAATTATAAAGGCTAGCCTCGCTCAAAGGTGAAAAACCCTAAATGACAATAAATATTAAGTCTCGTAGGCATTTAAGGTTGCATTATGACACAATGCTAGTCTAACAAGGAACCAAGGGCCGACTGAATGGCATGCATGGAGAAAACCCTGGGAGAGCAAAAAAAAACCTTCTCAACATAATTATGTTCATTATTGAAATTTAAAAAAAAATCATATTATTGAAAAATTCATAAATAAATCTATTGACAAAATATTTTTATTTTAGTTTTTCATCCCAAATCATGACATCCTAAATAGCATTTTGAAGCCAATAACAACATTTCAATTAAAAAGAGCAAAATTTGATGCCACACAAGATTCGAACAAAGGAGGTTTCTTCAAACCCCTTTGTTTGAACCCCCTTAAAATCTGTGCCCATTACCAATGCCTCCATCATTGTGCCACTTTCAAAATTTGAAGCAGCCAAGAAGAACATTAGGTTTTGTATTTTATTCGTGTGTTATGTAAAATAATGGGGTCGTCAGGACGCTAAGAGAAAATATCTTAACAGGAATCCACAACCTCTACAACCGTTGAGATCCTCGCATGCTATTTGAAGGCCTTTGCGATTCTCTACCTATGTTTCCATACCATTTGAAATCCAAGCACTCTCCCTTTGTGCATCAACAGATCCCGAGTTCGAATCCTAATCTAATCTGATTCACAGATAGTTTATTCCCTCTTTCAACAATGGTGATGCATGTGGAGAAGACTATGGTGGGGAGGGACTACAACATGAATAGAACATGAGGTAAGAGCAGGCCATGATGTCTCAGTAGTGGCATCGACATCCATCGCAACAGATCAACTGCATTCATATCCCAAATGGACTCAACACTTATATTTCTTTCTGCAGCTCGACGTACTCTCAATGGCTCGCCAAATCCGCAACAAATATATCGATCCCCGTGCATATGTTCATGCTCTACGATGTCAATCCCTGCTTGGCGATGAGGTCTCTGTGTTAGGTAAAGTGAATGAGGATACAGACATAACCTTAGATTACAATCATCAAATTTTTGCTGCAGATTATGATGGAAGGTTTCAATGACCAACACTTTTCATTACAAGTAACTAAGGTTGAATTGAATTTTTTTCACATTATTTTCAATTCAGCAATGCTTAAATTGTTATGCCATTATAATAATAGTTTTTCATGTTTTTGGTGTAGCATTGTAAATGATTTTTGGATTAGCTTAACATTTTTGCTCTACTGCACTCTGTTTTGCAAAATGGAAAAAGCGATAGTTACATACATGTATTTAGAGGCTTTGTTGCTCAAATTTAAGATGCCTCAGGCAGTAAGCTATAGCGAGTAAATAATTTCAAAGTCAGTCAGTCATTCATTCAGCTAGTTTGCTCTAACCTGAACGTTCTTTATGATCTGTATCTGTGTGTGTGTGTAGAGAGACACACACACACACAGATACAGATCATAAAGAACCTTCAGGTTAGAGCAAACTAGCTGAATGAATGACTGACTGACTTTGAAATTGTGTGTGTGTGTATGTGTGTGTATAGAGACACACACACAGAGACACAGATCATAAAGAACGTTCAGGTTAGAGCAAACTAGCTGAATGAATGACAGACTGACTTTGAAATTATTTACTGGCCATAGCTTACTGCATGAGGCATCTTAATATATAAAATTCATCATGCTAAACGATAATTCTTTGGGAATCCCAAACGACTCCTACACTTCAAGAGAATTTCACCATCGGCATCATTGAGACAGATAAAATGGTCTCCCTCTCAGAAAATCAATTTATAAATTCCACTGTTTGGATTGTAAAAGCATAGGATATGGTTACCGTAGACAACTGCTGGTATGCACTATGAAACTCTATTAGAACATTATTGCTTATATTCAGATGAATTTGGCATCCTTTACAGTGATATTACGATATAAATTAAGGTTTCATATGGTCTGGGACATCTTGGATAACAAGCTGGACCTGTAATTCTCATCTTAAACAGATCGTTTGTAGTTCTCTCGCCATGTGAGGTAGTACTTGAGATTTTGAGAAGCAAAACCTTTTTCACAATGAATGTGTAGAATAACTGTTATGTTGAATAGATTTTCTACATCTCAGTTATATTTCCTTTCCCCTTACCATATCATGGTCCTGGCAAGACGGAGGGGGTTTTATGGAACTATGTGAACAAGGTTTATCTTACATAGGACCAACAGTTTTCCCCTAAATCTGTCATCTCTTAATAGAGGATAACGATGTATTTGAGGAATACCACAATGAATGTGATTACTTTTTAAGTTGCAATCAAAAAATTCCTTCCTAGTATTGTGCGTTTCTTCGTAAAATCCCTCTCACTTAAGGATTTCAGAAATTTAAAACTGGGAAAATCTATGATTAGTAGTTTTTGTTGTTTGTATGTTGCTAACATGAGAAACTCAATCCCATGTTCCTAAGATATAATTTGCTCATCCGTTTCCCTATTCCAATTCATATGTGATGGTTTTGTTTTATCTGTAAATGTTATATTTCCTCTTCAACCTGATTAGGGGCTGATATCTAAAGAGTAAGGTAATTTTCTTTAGGAATATAATATTGATTTTTTTTTAAGTAGTCACACTGTAACTAAGTACCATTTATTGCTTGTGATATATATAAAAATATATGAAGTTTGAAGCACTGGTAGTTTGATTTGAGTCCCTTAAAAACTTGATTATGGAAGTGATTATTATGGCCTTAACATATTACAGTACAACCTTCATGCCTTATATGTTATGTAGCCTATCAAGAAATCATAACATTTGTTTTGATTTGTCCTAATAGGTATATGGCCTTAATCTCCATAAATTATGGCTTGATTTTCCTAGCAACATACCATTTGTGAAGGAGGGGAGGTGGTGGTGCCACTAATGTTGTCACCGTATCATATATGATTTGTGACACCTCTTTTTACAGCCTCTTCTTGGCATTAAGGGTGAGGGGGGAGCGGGACGGCTAGCTTATATTCTGTTCCATTAAGGAGATAACAATCCCCCTAAAGGTGTTTTTTTTTCGCTTTCATTCCAGTACTAGCCTCTTTTTTGTTCTATACAAAATGACTTGATCCAAAAGTAAGAATAATACTTTATTTCCAAGCTTTCAGATGTAACATCTCTACTTTCTATAGGGAATTTATTGTCCCCAATGAGGACTGCTTCTAAGACAAAATTTGTTGATTTTAAAGTGGCTTAGTTGACCATTCCATTAAGTATTCTTTTTTCTCTATTTTTTATTTTCTCACTTTCTCTTGTAGAATTATTATTGATTATTCTTTTATATATTATAGATCAACATAGGCATGAAGGGCTTTGCCAATTATCGAGTGTTTTTAAAGAAGAAAACATGTTGAATATACGATGTATCTTGACATGAGGAGAAACCTGCAAGTTATATTTTACTTTGTTTATATTTTGTACAATGATGCCCCACAATATGTTGACAAACGTTTTATACCATTCCCTGTGGATAAGAAACTTTTTGTTAGGGAATTTTGTTGCGAATATGCCACTTATATATACTTGTATTTTGAAAATTTTACATGGGTTAATCATGTAAGAAAGAGAGATGTATAAAAAAAGACAAATATGAATGTAGCATGATAGAAAGGCCAACAAACTCCATAATTGCTAGCCGTAGGACTTGGAGAAGGTGTGATGTTTGGTGTTCCAACTTGCCTCTTTCAATCCATGGGTTGTATCTATATATAAGTATTAGCCTTTCTCTCTGTATAGTTTTTATGCGCTTTTAGTTTATGGTGTTATGCAGCCTTTTTGTTTCCACGTATACTGTCTCGGGTCATTCACTTTAGTAGGATCTGTTAATCATCTTTAATAGTCTGGCTTTTGTTGGTGTGAACTGCTGTTTATGTCTAAAGAATTATTTAGAAAAGTTTAAAGTGACAAGCAGATACTAGTTTGCTTGCATCCTGAGAGTTCTTTAGAAAAAAGGGTGTCAAGGAGTCAAACAATGCAAGCCGCAGGAGGAGTGAGAATGATCCTAATTGGTGAGATTGACAAGAATTAGTACCTACATTTCTATCTGAATTTGATGTCAAAATAGGGATAAATTATTAAAAGTTTAATTTAAAATTATACATGCGTGTCTATTTAATTTAAACAATAATAAAAATCTTTCAAAGCAAATTCGCAAGTTTATGGAAGCAGGTATTTGGATTGTTAGGGTTCAACATCTATTTACTTATAAACTATCTTCTTATTTTAAGAATTTGGTGTTAAAATCGGAATAAATTATTAAAAACACTTAAAAATCTAATTTAAAACTGTGTATATATTTCAAGTTAAGAAATAATAAAAGTTTTCAAATTAAATTCCCAAGTTTCCATTCTCTATATGTGTTTTCATAATATTTATTTTTTCGCATGCGTAATAAATGGTGAAGCCCAGCTTCAACTATCAGTTCAGTGGAATCTAAAAGTCGCTTGTAGGACAAAAGTTTAGCGTAATATTCTATGGACGTCGATTTATATCTTTAAGCATGATTTGGTCGTGAGATTTGCGAGAGGAGCTCATCCAAATGTAATATCTCCTATTTGACACAGGGATTTACAACTTTTTTTCCAGTAAAATACAATCAATTTTTTCTAGACTATATCATATGCAATATGAATTTTTCAACAATAAAAAAACTAAGGTGATTGCTTTTGTAACCTAATAATGATGTTTCAGTTTCTATTATTATATATATTCCTCAAAAAATAATTATTTTCTTGATAAAAAATTCATATCACATATAACATTTAAAAAAAATTAAATAAAACTTTTTCTAATATTTTATAGTTACAAAATTATATATATTTAATAACGAAAATCAATTAAAATGAGGACTTGAAAGTTAGTTGTTGCACATATTATGTTAGAACTATAACAATTAAAAATTATTTAAAGATGAAAAACTTTAAAATTTGGAATTATTAAATGTGGAATTAAAGAAGTTTGAAGTTCGAATTAAATATAAATTTAAGTTTAAAATATTTTTTTAGTTATGTATATAGGCATCTTATAATGAGAGAAAGTGGAGGAGTGGACTATGGTGAGTTGTTAACAAATATTTGCCATCATAAATTTGATGTCCATTTGACTATCATACGAGAATTAAAACTTTAAATTTAATGTTCATTTACCAATCATTTGAAGTTTTTTAATTTTACATAAAAATATTTATAATTTTTTTGTCACCCAACATAAAAACTGATTTTCTTCCTCAAATTTTATAACTCATTACACCACTTTGCATACATTTTAGTTATTGAAATATATTATTTTTTATTTATGAATTTAAATTAATTATTTAAATATTAAATTTTTATTATCTTAAATAATATATATCAAATTAATTAAATATTAGTTGCATGTTATTTTATATCTTTCAAATCAAAATAATTAATTTCCATATTTTGGGTAATGTATTTTTTTATTTTTTAGGCTTTTATATTTTTTTATATATGAACATATAATTTATAATATATATTACATTAATTATTTAAATATTAAAATTTTAACCTTTTAATAATATATAAATTAAATAAAATATTAGTTTCATGTTATTTTTTACCTTCCAAAACAAATTTATCTATTTCAATGTTTTGGGTAATAAGGGCTTTTTTTAATAAATGCATGAATATATAATTTATAATATACATGGTGTTTTTGAGAGTGAGTGAGTGTGAGAGAGTGAGAGAGAGAGGGAGCGAGCTATAAAATTCTATTTTTTTAATTTAAAAGATATAAAATGATAATGAGAAAAAGAAATATAATGTAAAAGATGTGTTTATCTGATGTTATATAGTTAAAAATAGGTTGTATGAATGTAATGTAAGCCATTATGGTACAGTTTTATGTAGGTGCAAAGTGAAGAACTTATAAGATGGGAAATAAAAGCAATAGACTAAGCAAGAGATAGAATATTTATTGCGTAAGAAGAATATAAAAAAAGAATAAAGAGTGAAATATATAAGATGAAAACATGGAGGTTTCAAGTATGAGCACTGATGTTGAATCTATTAAAAGTGTCTACATGAATGAATAATCCATTATACTTGGTATGTGTACTTGTTTAAAAAGTTAATGAGTTACTTCCATGATTAAACCTTGTGACTTAATCATACATTTTATTTTAAAACTAGGACTAGTAATTGACATTTGATGTCATTCAATATTTTTTTAATAGTTACTAAAGAAGATATATAATAGCCTACCGATATTGATATGACTAAAGAAGATGTAAAAGAAACATCTATTAATATCAATGTGACTATTGACCACAAACGTGATTTATCTCCTAAATAACATGCATAAATTATTGACAAGATGGTGGAAGTGACATACTAAGAAAAGTGTGAAACATCTAATGAATATGAATATTTAGAAATTGGATAAACATGCACAAAATATGAAGAAACTTAAAACAATTATTCATAGATATTCTAACTACATATTTGTGATCTACTTTAAATGTTTGAATGAAATTGGTCATTCTCAATTATTAGTTTATATTATAAATTATTATGGGATGCTATTTGGAGTGGATTTAAAACAAAAAAAGATACAAACCCTTGGAGAAGAAGTAGTGTGAAATGTTTTTGGGGGGTTAGATTCAGTGGGCACAAAAACAAGATCAATTGATAATAACATTTCATGTAGAGTGATGTTGAGCTCATGTCTAAGTAAAAAAGCATAATTTTTTTGACATGTCAGCATTATGTAAAATATATTAGGTGTTTCTAGAAAGATAATTACTATATATGTGAAGAGGAGAAGGGTCCTAGATGATAATATTGTAGAAATAAATTAGACAATAATGATCAGTTCTCCTCATTTCGATAAGATTCAGGAGAGTGTTCAAAGGTTGGTTTTTTATTTTTGCAATCATAATACATGAGCTTATTCAAATGTCATGGATGTTCCTAAGCATATTATTGCTCCTAAATAGTATTAAGAACATGGTTAACATTGGATTGATATAATACAACATGAGATGTGTGTCAAATTTTGTGTATAAAATTTGCATGTTAAGATTAGGAAATAAATGTTTGAGTTTTTGAAACCTTGGTATGTGAAGTAGAAAAGTCCTTGAAACATGTTGTCACAATCATTTCTATTTTGATCTTCATTATCAATAATATGAATAGATTAATTTCAATTTTCATGGAATTTATCATATGTATGATTAAATTAGATTCAATGCCAAAATATTATTTCATTTACAACATGTGTTTACATAACAATTTATTTCAGGTATACAAAAAGTTAATGGAATCAAATTATGGTTTCTAGAATGTAGCCCCTAAATGCCAAAGTGCCTTTCTAGCATCTATTATGTTTGAAGAGTTAAATGATGATGTGCTTGGTCCCATGCCTTGCATTACAGGTGATTGTCATACATGTGAAAATTTGGCTAAATTTATAATAAGCAGTGAGGACACTGACATAATTTAGCTGGTGAATTGGAAGTGGTGAGCTCTAATATGTGTACAAATATATATTTATGTAAGCTAAGTTTATTTTTGTAATATATTATTAACATATACATACATGTATTTGTATTTAGGTTCGAATACATCAAGTATGACACAAAAGTAGTGAAATTTGTTACAAGGTTAGACTTCATAGAGGATGTGGTCCCTATTTCCACATTCATGGAATGTTTTTGTAAGTTGATTGTTCCTCATATGAAACATTGTCACTATGTAATGTGGTAATAAAATTAGTTTAAGACATTATAAAATGCATTCCCACTAAGATCAATTGTGTTAGTAGTTGATGTAGACACCATGTTTTGGCCACAACTATATTTCAATCAGACTTGAGATAAATTTCTACCAAATAGTGCAAGTTAATCCTAGGAATGAATGAATGTCTCTATTTCATCTATACATTAGAAATTAGTGCTTAGAATCATTTTAACGCATCCCTATTTGAGGTATTATCCTATACAAAGTAGTAACCTCTCACAAATTTAGTTCTAGTCAATTTGTGGCCTACCAAATTGATAGTTTAGCCTTTGGACCCATTTAGCAAGGCACTTAAACAATTTCTAAAGTTAAAAAATGATAAGCAAAGTGAATTAACTAATAAAATCAAATTAAATAACTAAGTCTCATGTGTAATTAGTGAAAATGTTTTTTTAAAAAAAAAATCCAATAAAAATAAGGTCATGATGAAGTCATCATCCTCAAAGTCAAGGAATTGAAAATATCTCCCTAAAATCCATAAATTTAGAAAAGGAGAGCCATGATTAATAAATGGGATCTGTATCCCAATTATTAATTATTTTTCCCCTCATTAACTCAAATAAAATTAGTCTAAACTTTACTGTTGTTAACTCTTACCTATTTTCCAAGGCAAAGCCAAAGTGAAACCAAATCCAAAGTCAAGCCCGATATTTCTAAGGTAAGGAGAGATGATGTAAGGATCACCATTGCTAACGATTATTTGAACACATGACCGAGATCATTGCTTTTTGGCCAACATACAACTCTTGCTCTTAATACAGGTAAACAATGGTTGTTTTATCTTTTATTGATAGTTACTTATATTGTTCTCTTGCTCTTTGAGTATCTAGGCTTGAGGTGTTAATTTTATTAGTGTGTTTTTATTTGATTTGAATCATAATAACATGATATTTTTTTATTAAGGGTAAAGATATATATATTTTTAAACTAGAGATCCCAGATCCTAGAATATAAACAAGAGGACAAGTCCTAGAAAGCCCAAATATATCCATATGTTTGACAAAAATAATAAAACAAGACAAAGGAATAAAACCAACCCATAAACAATTAAAATATGTCCAAACAAGGGGGTTTTAAGGCCATAAACCTCAAACCTATAAATGAAACTAGATCTTAAAAATAGAAACATAATATACAAGAGCTTAAACAAATGAGGCCAAACCTTTTAATCCTTACTTTTACCTTCCACACGTTATTTGCAAGGTCCTCCAACTTGAATCAAGCTAGATATCTAGGCTTCAACCTTTTTGTTTTTCTACTTTCACTATACTTTAATACAACCTTTGTTATTCTTTAAAATTTTTGGAGAAAAAATATTTCCAAAATCCTCTTAAGAGTTATGCAAAATTAGATCAGAATCCTCTCCATCCATGATTTTTCCTTTTTCACAAGAGGGTATAATATTTGGAGCACTAAATTATTTAGGAGCATATAAAATTTTGCCTACCTAAATACATTCATCCTTGTATATTCTCACTTCAACATAGGTTTCTCCAACACAAGCTCTGTATCATTCTCTTCTTCTACATCTAAAATATCTCTTGCATCATACTATGGTCCACAAATGGTTATAAAATCTAAATAATATTTACACCTACTTGGTTCAACTTTTATTTTTATTAAAGGATAATCTGAAGATAAATGAACAATACTAACACACCTATGACAACTAAATGGTAACCCTTCCTAGTCTAACATTTGTATCCATGTTTTATCTTCAATTATCAAGTCAATGAAGGTCAATAGATCAAGCATTGTATCTATTAAAACTAAGATTTTGTAAAATGTGGTGTGAGAAAATAAATTAGTCACTAAATCAATCCATGATAAATTACCAATGGAATTACCAATGACATTGAAATAAGGTTTACCCTAGAAATGAAGGGGAAGATGCAGAAGGTGGATCAAAGTTGGGTTTGGAAGAAAACGTATCCAAAAGGGGGTTGAAACTAGGATCGCATGAATTCATAAACAACTACTATTGATTCTAGCTCAATTGATTATCAAGAATAATTTATTTATCTGAAGAAAAAAGAAAAAGAACAATAAAATAACCATTTTTATAAGGATAAATTTATACTTTACCTTTTAAAATGGGTTTCCACTGTGAGGATATCCATTCATTTAGATCCTAAATATTGGGCTAGAGTTTTTCAAACTAGAAAATGATTCTTCTGCTAAGATAATAATCTTTGTTTTTTAGTACCATGTTGAGCACTTCATTTTCTAGTTTGAGAGGGAATAATAGTAGTAAGTTTTAGGGGTAGGAATTTGAGGGTTTCTAATAGATTTATAAGAATATCTATAAACGTCTTACCATCTACAGCCTTAGTTGTCTAAAGATAATAATAAAGCCCTATTGTCACCTTAGGGGAAGATGAATCACCTACAATGAGTTTTGATGGTGAGGGAAATGGGTTGTAATCACAACCAATGTCACTATTCGGACCAAATCTAAGAATAGCATCAGGTGAAGGTAGTAAGATCTATGATCAAAGTGAATCTTTTCCACCATTCCCCTTAAATTGTAGGTGCCTAGAAACTTTATGTTGTCAAAAATAGATAGAGAGGTATTTGATTTAGGGTTTCTATCATTTGATTTGGGTAGAAATGAAAGTGGGTTAGGAGTCACCATAGAAATTTTGCCCTTTACTAATATGATATTAATCTCCCCTATTATATTCCTATTGATCAAATAATAACATGCTTGGTGGGACATGAACCCCAAAAATCTCTTTTAACTACTTCTTACTATGTTTCAATAACCATTTTTATGCCAAGGTTTTAAGTTAATCACCAAAAAGGTGAAGAATTTTGAACTCTTGACTAAGCCACAAGAATCAGTGATAATCACAAAAAATTAGGGCCGATCACTAGAAATGAATCAATCATAGTAATCAGTAATTATCTCTACATCAAAAACGTAATCAAACTAAAAACCAAAAATGTAGTAAAAATCAAAATTTTCTTATTTTTATTGATGCCTAACAACCTATTCACTACCTATTTATCATTTATATTTTAGGTTTGTCAGAAGTTTTGAGTTTAAAACATTATTTGTCAATTATTTTTTATGTTGGAAGACATTTTTTGCTATGGTTCTAGGAATCACGAATGATCACAATAAAATCAACATCGATCACAGGAATTAGCTATGATCCTTACTGATCAGTGATGTTTTTTTTTCTTTTAAGAAACCTGAGAGTTAAAACTTGTGTTTCTATTGAGCCAAATTTCATTAATATAGCTTTACCCTAAAAAAAATTAATCCACTAACTTGTTTTTAGGTAATTAGGCCAAGAAAGAAGAATTTCAGATGATTTTTAATCAATATTTCATTTTGTAAATTCCAAGTTTTATAAAGGTTAACAAATCATTCACATTTGGTTAAGGTTTTTAAAAATTCACTTAACAATTTGTCTTTTAGCATTTTATAAAATTTTAAAAATGCAAACATGATCAAGGGGCCAAAAAATTTGAACACATTTCAAATTTGGTGATTAGTAAAAACAACCTACATCTTTAGTTAGACCTCCTAATATCCTTTATTATTATTATTATTATTATTATTATTATTATTATTATTATTATTATTATTATTATTATTATTATTATTATTATTATTATTATTTAGTTCAAATTTCTTAAGCTATATTCTTTGATTTTGGTAAAAACAAACTTTAGCGTGTGCGCTCTCCCCCCCATCTGCTTTAGGGAACTTAGGTGACCAAAAGTGCTCAGTTTTTTGCCATTGTTCATAAAAGTTGATTTGGAAAAAATGTCATGTAAGATCTCCCTAAGCTCCAAGTGACTTGTGTGATTTAAAAGTGATCTATAAAGTATTTCCATTCTTTTTATTTATTTTTTTACACACTTAGATTGTGGTTATATTTTAATCACCTCCCCACAAGCTCTTTAGGGGTGTGTTGACTTGGGACTTCATCTCCTAGCATTGTACAACCCTATTTCATGGTATGGTATACAAATTAGGTAAACTATTGGATGTGATAGTGGTGAATGATTAGCCTAACCATCCAAATACATATCCTAGCTATACAATACCTAGATGTTAGACTCTACTAAGTAGTACATTGATGGAATATCTATACAAAGGAATAGACCCTTGCATAGTAAGCTAGATGATTTTGATTTAACTGACATGATTTTGGCCTTATGTTAGCCATTCTTAGGACTATATAGTATGCATGAAAATTAAATAAATTTTTAGTCAAACTCCATTTTTCATTTAATTTTATGCCAAATGTTAAGTTATCCTCACTATAAGTTTGTGCCACATACCAATGCTTGAAAGACAAAGGGGTGTAAAAACTCTACCTACACCTATACTTTAATTTTTGGATTAATACTTACTTCCTCAAAAGAATTGGCATATCGATGGAAACTTTAGTTGAAGCTATGCACACGCATGTTAGTTATAGGGATAAAATGAGCCATTTGTGTTAGTTCTCTTTTCTTTGATTTACATGTGTTTTTTAGACTAGAAACTATTTGTTTGGTTGTTCAAAAATGAGTCATAAAAAATCACATGTTTTGACACCCATTTAGCTTAAGGGGTGTTATTCTATCCATTTTATACCACATTTGTGCCTTATACATTCTATTCCCAAACATTTATTTGTGTGTCACTTGTTTAAATGGGGCATTGTTACATTTCTCATTTAATCCCAAGTATTTTCCTTGATGTTTTGAGACAAAAATAATTTATAATACATTTTTTTATATTAAAGTAACATCATTAAATTGTTTGTATTATTTCAAAAACATTACCTTGATTAAAAACATATTCAGAACCATGTATGCCTTTGGTCTACATTTTGTGTCATTATGCCATCTATTTAGGTCTAGGATGTTATCCATTTGAAGAATCCAAGTGTTTTAACCCAAGTTTATAATTTATATTGCAAACTTCAAATTCAAAATTATTCATTCTACACGTATGTATTGCTTAATTTTGGCTTGGTTGTTTACCTTGTACCTTTTAATTATGCAATTTGGACTAATTCCTTGATTTCTTTAAAGATCCCTTTTCCTAGACCTAGGAAGTGGTCTAGTTTCATGTGCCTTGATTTAGTTTGTTTCCTTGAACTAAGGTTGAAAATCTATTTTCAAGTACAACTTTAAGTGCAGTTAGTTTACATTAGATCCCTACTTATAAATTGGGTTTGAATGCTTTACTCATCACTCTTGTTTTAATTACTTGAGATTGAATTTTCTAATTAGTTTCGGTGTGTGCCTAAAGTGAATATCTTATACCAAGGTCATGTTTGTTTTTGAATCCATGTGCCTAGATTGAGTCAAAGTGTTTTGAATTGTTTGCCCTAGATTTATATTAATTTCCTTGTAGTTTTTACCTCGACCTAGTTTATTTCAAAGTCTAGTTTTGTTCCTTTCTACTAAAGACTTAGCTTTTGCCTTTCAATTTGCAAACCTAGTTTATTTTTAAGTCTATCTTTGTGTCTTCTTACAAAATACTGAGAATTTTCCTTTAAATTTTTGGATTTATTTTATTTCAATTTATAACTTTGTGCATTATTACTAAATAACTAGCATTCACCTTTCAATTTTCACACCTTTTTTGCCTTTTGAGTCTAGCATTGTGCCTTATTTCCAAATACCTAGCACCATTTTCATTATAGACCTAAATTAGATTTGTTAGAAACACTTTTTAAAACAAGGATTCAAAAATTTCTTTTCTTTTGACCATTTGTGTGCAAGATATTAGACCTTGGAGATATTTAAAACCAAATCTTACCATTGACAATCTCAGAGAAAAGCTCAATTCTCAGGCCAAGTTTAGACCATTTACAAAAATAGACCAAGTTTGTTATTTGGAAAAAGTTTATAGATATACCAAACATCAACCAATTATTTTAGACCATGTTAGGGTGTGGAGCTAAAAGCTTCACCAAGGAGCACACTAAAACAATTTCGGGTTTACACAGTCACCGGCATCGGTCAGGAGCGACCGACGTCGGTCAGGAGCAGTTAGAGGAACACCGGCATCGGCAGAGGATCGGCCAATGATGGTCACAGGCAAACAGGCAGGAACCAACTTCAGTTACCTATGCATCCAGAATGCTATTTCTGAGGACAGAAGCGAGTGTTTGCATGATGAGTTTAAGTCTTAGTCTTAAGTTCGCGTTTCTATTATTGGCAAGATTGTTTTTAGAGCCCTTGTTCAAGAGGCTTAACTGTTTGTTGTAAGTGCGTACTCAAGTTTCCTAATTCTATATGTAGGAAAGATCTTGTTAGCTTATTGTGTGAGTATGAGTAGAACATTATGAATGTTTGAAGGATAGTACAGAAGGTGTATCAATCCAGGTTGTTGGAATTGATTGTACTTGACAGAGAGAGCTCTTGAGGAATAGAGATCTAGTGAGAGATCTTGTGCATCTGAGAGTGGTGTGGAAGAAAGAAGTTTCTTCAATTGTATTCCTTTTGTAAAGAGTTTTAATACAAGTTTTCAGGGTGTTTTCTTGTATCTCTTGTTCTGTGCTATTTATCATTCTAGTTACTTATCTATCTGATTTATTTTCACGTTTATTGCTTTCACAAGTGTAATCCTTGTTGGTTGATCCCCAACAAGTGGTATCAGAGCTTAGGTTCACTAAGAGGTAGTTCAGATCTGTGTAGTGTGTTTGGATTACAGGTTGCTCACAGGGGTTTCTGCAGGGATTTCTGTTTGAGTGGGAGAAGCAATGGCAGAAGAAAGTAAGTTGAGAATGGAGAAGTTTAATGGCAAGAACTATCAACATTGGAGAATGCAGATAGAGGACTATCTGTATCAGAAAGATCTTTACTTACCGTTAGGTGGGATTGCAAAGAAGCCCATGGACATGGAGGATGAGAATGGGAAGTTCTTGACAGAAAGGCTCTGGGGTCTATAAGACTGAGTCTAGCATCCATTGTGATATCTAATTTATCACAGGAAAAAACAACGGTGGAGTTAATGACTACGTTAGCAAATTTGTATGAAAAACCCTCAGCTTCTAATAAGGTATATCTTATGAAGTAGTTATTTAATTTGCATATGCAAGAAGGTGGATCTGTATCTAATCACCTGAATGATTTCCATGGAATTGTTAATCAGTTAAGTTCAGTCAATATTGTATTTGATGATGAAATTAAAGCTCTTTTAATATTATGTTCTTTGCCTGAAAGCTGGCATGGCTTGGTAATGGCAGTTTCTAATACTGCATCTGCTTCGAATATTTTAAAAGTAGAGGATGTTGTTAGTGTTATCTTGAATGAGGAAATTCCTAGGAAAAGCACAGAAGAGACATCTGGGAACGCTTTAAATCTCGAGAGCAGGGGAAGGGAAAAAGAGAAGAGCAAGAAGAGATCAAGATCTAAGTCTAAGGGAAGAGGCAGATCCAAATCCAAAAATGGTAGAAGGCCACAATGCTGAAACTGTGGAAATTTGGGGCACATAAGCAGAGATTGCTGGTCAAAGCCTAAGGAGGACAATCAGCACGAAGGAAAGGAATAGGCAAAGGTTGTAGGTATTGCACAAGATGCTCTAATTTTCTCTTTGCATAATAATATAGAATCTTGGGTATTAGATTATGGTGCATCTTTCCATGCTACCCCTAACAGAGAATATTTCAGTGACTATATCCATGGAGATTTTGGAATAGTGTACTTAGGGGATGATGAGCCTTGTAAGATTATTGGCAAAGGTAAAGTGCAGCTGAAGATGCAGAATGGCAACACATGGGTGTTGAGAGATGTGATGCATGTTCCTAACTTGAAGAGAAATTTGATTTCTGTAGGAAAGTTAAGGGATGAGGGTTGTACAGTAACTCTCACAGCTGAATCTTGGAAGGTGACCAAGGGTGCACTTGTTATGGCCAGAGGTAAGAGAGAAGGTACTCTCTATTTGTGTAATTGTGTTACTAACAAATCTCCTTCTGTATTATCTACTTCAGATGTGGATGCTAAATTGTGGCACTCAAGGCTTGGCCACATGAGTGAGAAGGGGATGTCAATTCTTAAGTCTAAAGGTATGCTTTCATATTTGAAAAGTATGGATCTAGAATTTTTTGAGCATTGTGTATTTGGAAAACAGAAAAGGGTTAGTTTTCTCAAGATTGGGTCTACTAAGAAAAGGCATAAGTTGCAGCTTGTTCACACAGACGTGTGGGGACCGGCTCAGGTAGCCTCTATTGGAGGATCACGATACTATGTTACATTCATAGATGATGCTACAAGAAAGGTATGGATCTACTGTATTAAAAAGAAATCTGATGTTTTTGAGACTTTTAAGATTTGGAAAGCTATGGTTGAGAATGAAATAGGCAGAAGATTGAAGTGCTTGAGATATGACAATGGCAGTGAGTTCTGTAGTCTTAAGTTTAACTGGTATTGTTACACACATGGAATCCATAGGCAAAGGACGGTTCCAAGGACACCTCAGCAGAATGGTATTGCTGAAAGGATGAACAGAACAATCATGGAGCGTGCAAGATGTATGAGATTGCATGATGGGTTGCCCTTAGAGTTTTGGGTAGAAGCTGTTGACACCACTGTGTACCTGATTAACAGAGGACCCTCTACAGCTCTAGATGGTGGAATTCCAGAAGAGGCATGGACAGGTAAAAAGGTAGACCTCATATCTCAAAGTTTTTGGTTGTGAAGCCTTTGTGCACGTAGATAAGGAAAATAGAAAGAAGCTTGATGCTAAGTCTATGAGGTGCACGTTTATTGGCTATGGCTCAGATGATTTTGGTTTCAGATTTTGGAATCTAGGAACTAACAAGGTAATTAGGAGCCGTGATGTTGTTTTCAATGAAAAAGTGATGTATAGTGATCAGATAAAGAAGCTAAATCAATCTGGGCAGAGCAATGGAGAATTGGACGAAGTTATGGTCCAAAATGAGCTCGTGGGAAAAAAGAAATAATCACTTGCAGGAAAACACAGAGACCGACGTTGGCAGGGTAGGAACCGGCGTCGGCAGTACGGAAACCGATGTCGGTCATACAGAGACCAACGTCGGCAGGACAGGTACTGGCGTCGGTCAGGAAGAACCGACGTCGGCCAGTAACAGGTCTATAGGTGGCTGAGGTCAGTCACTGTCAGAGAATTTGGGTGGACAGCGTGTTGAGAATGAGTCTAAGACACCCATCAGGAGGTCAGATAGGGTAAGTAAGCCTCCAATTAGATATTCTCCTTCTTTATACTATTTATTGCTAACTGATGGTGGAGAACTAGAGAGTTTTGAATAAGCATTACAGGTGGAGTCCAAGAGTTAGTGGGAGCGTCGCATGGTTGAGGAGATGGAGTCTTTGAGAGAGAACCAAACATGGTATTTGGTTGAATTGCCAGCTGGTAAGAGAACACTGAAGAACAGATGGACCTAGAGGTTGAAGGAAGGTGAGGATGGACAGATGAGATATAAGGCCAGATTCGTAGTGAAAGGATTTGCACAAAAGCCAGGTATTGACTTTAGTGAGATTTTTTCTCCTGTTGTTAAAATGACTTCTATATGGGTTGTATTGTCTTTGGTTGCTTTTGAGGATTTGCATCTTGAGCAACTAGATGTTAAGACAACGTTTCATCATGGAGATTTGGATGAGGAAATATACATGGAACAACCAGAAGGATTTGAGGTCAAGGGTAAGGAGAAGTTAGTGTGCAGGTTGAAGAAAAGCTTGTATGGCCTCAAGCAAGCTCCTAGACAGTGGTATTTGAAATTTGACAGGTTTATGACTGAGCATGGCTACAGTAGGTGTCAATCTAACCATTGTGTATATTTTAAGAGATTTGATAACGGTAGATATATTATTCTATTGTTGTATGTAGATGATATGCTGGTTGTAGGATCTCACATGCAGGATATCTCTGAGCTTAAGGTGAAATTAGCTCAAACGTTTGCTATGAAGGATTTGGGAGTAGCAAAGAAAATCCTTGGCATGAGCATTAAGAGAGACAGGAAAAATCACAGGTTGATATTGTCTCAAGAGGATTATGTGGACAAGGTGTTGAAACGGTTCAATATGCAGGATGCTAAACCGGTAAGCACACCTTTGGCTGGACATTTTAAGTTGAGTAAAGATCAATGTCCTAATTCACTTGATGAGCTAGAGTACATGAGTAAGGTTCCATATTCTTCCGCGGTAGGGAGTTTGATGTATGCAATGGTGTGTACTAGACCGGATATTGCCCAAGTAGTGAGAGTAGTAAGTAAGTATATGGCCAATCCAGGAAAGGAACATAGGAAAGCAGTTCAGTGGATCCTTAGATATCTGAGAGGAACCAGCAGTAGGCACTTGTGCTATGGAGGTTCAAATACTTCTCTACATGGTTATGTAGATTCAGATATGGCAGGTGATTTGGATGGTAGGAGGAGCACCACAGGTTATGTTTTTACTGTAGGTGGAACGGTGGTTAGCTGGATATCTAAGTTATAGAAGGTTGTTGCCTTGTCAACTACAGAAGCAGAGTATATTGCAGCCACAGAAGCTAGCAAAGAGATGATATGGATGACATGGTTCATGGAAGAGCTTGGAAGGGAGCATGGGAGTTGCAGATTATATAGTGACAGTCAGAGTGCAATCCATTTGGCTAAGAACTCAGCCTTTCATTCAAGAACCAAGCACATATAGCTAAGGTACCACTTCATACGGCAGGTGTTGGAAGATGGTGAGTTGAAGCTAGAGAAAATCCATACAGATAGGAATCATGCTGATATGTTAACCAAGCCAGTTACAAAGGAGAAGTTGAATCTTCATTCAACTTCTGTTGGTCTTCATGATTGAGTTGAAGATGGAGGAGCTAGAAGATGTTGCTGTACAGGTACTGGTGCAGCTGTTTATCTCCAAGTGGGAGATTGTTAGGGTGTGGAGCTAAAAGCTTCACTAAGGAGCACACTAAAACAGTTTCAGGTTTACACATTCACCGGCGTCGGTCAGGAGCGACCGACGTCGGTCAGGAGCAGTTAGAGGAACGCCGATGTCGGCAGAGGATCGGCCGACGATGGTCACAGGCAAACAGGCAGGAACCGGCGTCGGTTACCTATGCATCCAGAATGTTATTTTCGAGGACAAAAGCGAGTGTTTGCATGATGAGTTTAAGTCTTAGTCTTAAGTTCACGTTTCTATTATTGGCAAGATTGTTTTTAGAGCCCTTGTTCAAGAGGCTTAACTGTTTGTTGTAAGTGCATGATCAAGTTTACTAATTCTATATGTAGGAAAGATCTTGTTAGCTTATTGTGTGAGTATGAGTAAAACATTGTGAATGTTTGAAGGACAGTACAGAAGGTGTATCAATCCAGGTTGTTGGAATTGATTGTACTTGAGAGAGAGAGCTCTCGAGGAATAGAGATCTAGTGAGAGATCTTGTGCATCTGAGAGTGGTGTGGAAGAAAGAAGTTTCCTCAATTGTATTCCTTTTGTAAAGAGTTTTAATACAAGTTTTCAGGGTGTTTTCTTGTATCTCTTGTTCTGTGCTATTTATCATTCTAGTTACTTATCTATCTAATTTATTTCCACGTTTATTTCTTTCACAAGTGTAATCCTTGTTGGTTGATCCCCAATAGACCACATTTTAGGAGTTTTGTTAAGTCTATACATTTTCTTTACATGATGTTAGTCATGGATTCAAATATGCCTCGCTACACACATAGTGTAACCATGTATAATATGGATTTAAAAAAGTGTGGTCATGATTGATGCCATTGTTTAAGACCCATATGGTGATGATGTATTTTATGAGATAGATCTATATCCCCCTTAAACTACTCAATATGTAAAAAAATACCAAGACCCATTAGCACACTACCTAGTTAATTCACCTCATTATCTATGGATAGAGTAAGAGAAAATAACTCAATACCTTGTTAGTGTGCCATCTATTAAACTATTATATGAATTTCCAATTGAAGTTCCCATTTACTTATCTATGTAGATTCTAGACTTAATGTAACTAGTAACAAACATAGGGTTGTCTTTATGTGCTCAACATATAACAATTGGTTGTACCAACATTAATTCACCTAAGGCATATGCCTTATTCTGTTACCTAAAGTGAAATAGAGAAAGATTGGGGCCTAAATTTGGATAATTTTTCTATGTTGCAAGGCATCAAATATAGGACTTGGTAATTTCAAGGAAGGCTTAACTAGGTCCCTTGGCACAAGTCTTTCATGGACTAGGATTAGTGTTAATTAGGTGCAAGCCTATGTTAGGGTGGTTCAGTAGTCTTAAGGGCACAAGCCTTGGATAAACTAAACCTGTGTCATACAAGTAGTAGACGGATCAAAGGGATACTTTAGTTTAAGTGTTCATTATATCCTCACACTTCATGCAAGGATATCAACACTTGGTGTGGGATTTATCAATACCTAGACATTGTATAAGATATGCTGCCATCATCACTTAACATAGGAATGCCATCAAGGTTGTGAATCAGAAGATCGCTTAAACATAACATACATATATTGAAACTAAAACATTATAACTATTATATTTATTGCACATTAAACTAATCAATATTAAGGATGCATCAACCAAAAAAATCATAATTTGTGACAACATTCATCACAACTAATCAAAATTTAAAGAATACAATGTTTTTTATACTTAAAATAGAGTAAATTATCAGCTCAAACTTCTTATAAGCCTAAACGCTCACATTTGACTTTGGGCATGTACAAATGGATCCTTAATGACATCCATGCTATTCCTAATACTAATGGTAGCTATAATGTATAGATAACATGTTTAGATTCAATTCTCTAGAGATTCACTGCATCAATTCACATTTCTCTTTTACTCACTGGTTCAGTATCTTTTTATATCTATACATGATGTCTCTTGCTAAGGTGGAGTACACATGTGAAGTGTCAATATGGATCCCTTGTAATCGTTCAACCATATCCATCACCTTATCCACTTTGTGTTGTACTTTCGACATCTCATCCAACCTACAATATGCCCTGAGAATCTTGGAATTGGTTAGCTATATGCTAGTTGTTGCTAGGTAAGCATTGAATCCTCTAGTTGGCACCAAGATACAAAAATAAAAACCATCATGACAAATGATTTCATAATGTCAAAGTGTCTATCATGCTAGAAAAAATCCCATACTTACCAAAATAGGGAACCAATATTAGCCCATATAAAATTATTGGTCCATTCTTAGACTAATATGTCAACATGTTTGGTATGTAAAACTCAAGCACGCTCCCCTTGAGATCGACACTAAAGTTATCAAAGACCATGATAGAGAGATTGATTTCCTCAATGACACTATCTATTTCATTGTAGGAAGTGAAAAGCATGAGCACATCAGTCTTGTCGAGTTCCTTCCGGAAGGCCTCTAAACTTACCTTACCCTTTTTTACACCCCCATCTAAGATTGCTCCTTGATCATAGGACTTAATCTAAAAGGCATGGAAGAGTGATTCCAAGTTGTGTTCTTGGTCTTTTATCTAAGTGCTTAGTGTAGTGACCTCCCCCATTATCTATGTGCATTTTTTTATGCTTATATAGTACACCTGCACCATCAACTTCATCCTTTTACTCATTTATCTACTTGAGGTGCATGTCTATGGCTGACACTTGGTTGAAAAATCTCAAGAAGATGGCATCAAATGCATTTTCACCCTCTTATATCTTCATAAATAGTTATTTTACCTCTTCAAGTCTATAAGTAAGCTCCTTCTATAGCATAGTGTAGGGATATTCTTTATCTTCTTGTGTCAACTTTGGTTTCATCCTTAGGAGCATCTATTCCACTAGCACACATAGTTTATCAACCTTAGAGAGGCTTAAAGTATCCATGCTAACTAGAAGTGATGGTTTGGTCATATTTATGCACTCGCATAGCTGATATAGCTTGAATTTAATGTAATGTGATTCATCTATAACACCCTTACAAAGATTCTTCCATTTCTTTATCATTTCATCACTGATGATATTTTTGCATGTAACTTCTATGGTAATCTAGATAAGCACATTCATAGACCAGATTGAGTTCATATCATGAGGGTTGATGATGATGGAGTCATGCCCTTATTTAGGTTCTTCTATGTCTAATATATCCTTTTGAGGAAGCTCAAAGTGAGGCTCATCCATGTAGTTATCAAATGCAAATGCAAGTTTTTTGCACATCTTAGTTGTGGTAGATTCAGTGGGAATGAAGTCAAACATGTAAAAGTATTTATCCTTTCACCACTTACACACCTTATCTCTAATGCTTAACTTTACACCTTCCTCTTTGATGACGTTCAACTCTATTTTCTCTTCCTCTTCTTCACTGGCACTACTAATTTCCTCAACACTTTCTTAAAATGAGTCATCTTCTTATTATTTGAGGGGTTTTTCCTCAAAATTTTCCTCTTAATTCACATTTTTCTCTTGGGATTTCTCGATGCTCACCTTTAGGTTTACTCCCTTTGTGCTAGCTCTACCTTGTTCTTTTTCTTTTTGGGGTTCCTCTTTAGTCTCCTTTTGTTTCTCCAAGGCACCAATATCACCTTCCTTTTCTTCAGGAACCCCTTCACTACTTGGTTACACCTATTGTGTATCTTCCTTTAATTTTTTTGTGGTGGTATTGGGTGCCTTATTTGTTGTTTTAATAGCTGGTCCCATGCTTACGGGAACCTTCTTTTTCTTCTTTGATTTCATGGCCTTCTCTTACTCAACCTTAACTTTCTTAATATCCACCTCATTTAGGTCTATTTATTTCCAAGTTATCCTCTTATTTTCATGTGATAGTTCCATCTCTATTTATTAATTGTTATGACCATCTTTGTTCCACAACATTCTCATTTCCTCTTCTATTCGTGGAGGTAGTGTGTAGGGTTATCTAGATGAGGCATTCATTGGCTTCTCTACTTTGGAGGGCCTTCTAAACATCCATGACACTGGGATCATCTTCCACTTATAATTATTGTAAGATGTAAGTCTTTGTTCCTTCTTCCTCCATCGCTTCCTCCCTTTTATGTGTGATCTTCTCTTCCTTCTCCATTTTCATTAGATTTATTGTAGGGAGCATAACGGGTCCCTTCAACTTCTTATTTTTATAATTATTGTTGGAGGAAGTAGGATCTACCGTGAAGGTTACATGCTTCTTGAGAACTAAAGATGTTTCTTATTCATCAGAGATGATCCTCAATCTAATGCACTCCTATATTTCCTCAAGTGTCTCTCCCTACATCTTCTGGGGAGACTTTTACTATATCTTCGATTCTAGATTTATTTCATCACCAATCAAGAGTGGAAAATCATCATATTTTCTAAGGTCGACATCTTTCTTTTATATCTTCATCTTGCAAAAGAAATTGAAGATACACCCTATTATAGTTTCCATCTAGAGAGGATGGAGTTCATTCTATTATAGGCATCCTTCTCATCCTTTGTTTCCTTTTCTCCTAAGTGCACGTATTGGCACCTCAACCTTCTCCTTTCTTGGCCTATATAATTCACTAGTATATCTAGATGTTATACATTAGGAATAATTCTTAGCACTGCTATAAAATATTTATCAAAAAATACATAAGGAAGTTTGAGCCAGATGGATAGGTTCCCATCTGTGAGTACCAATCACACTATACATAAATGTCACATGATGATAAAGGTCATCATTCTTAACATTTGTTAGGGGAGCTTCTATGGGATTCACCATTCAATCCCAAATGCCTCTATGTATCTACACCACCATTGTACTATTGTCTATTACTTTTGGGAGAAATTGGGTGGGCATGTGAGCTCTTGATACTTTAGCACCAAGGAGTCCTTGTGTGATTAGAAAACTAGTAGATTGTCATCATCACCATTAGGCATGTTGATCTCATCCATCACTATTATTGTGGAATTCTGGTGTTTCTTCACAATCTCCTCAAAAATAAACTTTACAGTGTTTAAATTCTCCCCTTGCACCATGTGTTGGGTGATGCACAAGTATGTCTTATTTATGTCAGTCCATCATTCACCAAAGTAAAGCTTAGAAATCATGAGGTGTGTTATTTGTCTCATGTCACACACTTTAATTTTATTAATAGGGAATGTGAACCATGCCTTATATTATCCTAGGAGTTTTGTAACGCTCTCCATCTCTACATCATCCTCCATCATCTATTAGATGTTTGTCCTTGCACTTGTGAACCCTGTGATCTTGTTGATGAGGCACACTAAGATTTGTATCAATCTCCATATAAATTAAAAGTGATCATCATGGACATGTAATAAGATGAATTACACTAATTATTTTGGCTTATCAAAATGTGATAGCTCATATAAATAGGTTGTAATAGTTACTACCAACTTTTATTAGATGGAGATGTCAAATAACATTACACCTGCCTAGGTCTTCATTCCCATGTCAAACATCCAGTCTTAGTTGAGATCATGTGCATTTTTTGGTGTGAAATGGTTGTACTCCTTCAATATGCATGTGTTCTTGAATGATATCCAAGTATCCCCCACTATGACCTTAGTTAGAAATGCATTTCTCTATAAGCAAGCTTAATGCTTGCATTAGGGTCTACTTTTACAACACTAACACCTTCAACTATATACAACTCTTTGTTCGTAGATGATGATTTTTTAGAATCTATAACTTTTTGGCAACTTTTGGTACTTGGGGTAAACCTAAACTTAACCTACTTTTTCCCATTCTAGACCAACCACTATTGAAGTGTATTTTATTGATCTTCCCAAAGCTCTTAATCTTGCTTTGTGATTCCTCACAGTCATGGAAATTATCACTACTACTTCAGATCTCAAGCTTATCACACTATTAATGGCATCCTCAACATCAATCACAATTTTTACTGTATGGTTTTCTCATAATTCTCTCCTCACACAACTCTTTTCCAATACCAAATAGAACACAATCTCTAACTCTTATTAACCTTTCTTGCTCAGGGCTGTGGATGCTCAGGTTTTTCTAAGGTAACACTTTTTTTGTTTGTCTCTAGTTTGGCTTCTATGTTTGGATCTATAGTTGGGTTTAATTTCATATAAGGTTTGTAAACTATTATAGTATATCATTCACTTCTTTATACCTTAATTGTAGCTACCTTATTAATTACAAGTGAGTAATGGTGAGGCAGTACATGGGTTTCTTGAAATCCACTAAATATGTAAAATACATTAAAAATATCCACCACATTCATATTTATTATAGATATTTATGCCTCTACCATCACAATAATTAAATTATCTTAACTACTTATTCAGTGAAGTGATAGGTGATTCCACAATCTTCCTCATGCACTTTATCCACCTTGGTGTGACCTTTGCCCTTCTTATGGTAACCTGGGTGAAACACTTCACATGTACATGATTCATCCTCTATAGTTGCATATCCTCTTCTAGATGTACTTCCTTTCAAGTGAGTTTTCATTTCTTAGTCAATTTCTTGAACTTTTATCTATTGTTTTGGCCTACCCTAGCCCATAAAAATTCTTGGACTAGTCCTCCAGTGATTTATTCTCTAGGTTTCTTATACACTAGCATCTTGTGCATCCTTCCTTTATCAACTTTTCCTCTTATCCTTCCAAGTTTGGCAAACTCCATGTACATAGAAACTTAGGTGTCTAGTCTTAGGCACTTAGAAAGTGTTAGTGTTCAAATCACATGACTAGAGTTATGTGTGTAATCTCCATAAGATTCCATATGTAGGCCTAAAAGTGCCATGATTATTTACTAAACATAAACAACATAAACATAAATAAAGATTTGTCTTGTACCAAATTATATTCTAGTCAACACAACACAACAAAATTGTGACTATGAGGTTGGTGAGTGATGGCATAAGCACCATCCTATTTACTACAGGTATTCAATATGTTGTAATTAAAATTCCTAGGGATCATTCACTTGTCAATGTGTGAAGCTTGTACATGCCAATTTCCAATATGTTGTGGATGACATAAGGTCCCATGTACCTAATCTTTAACTTTATTGGGTGCTTGAGGTATTTGGAGTCGTATAGAAAGACTAAAGCTCAGTCAGTAAGTACATTAAACTTTATATGTTTATCATGCCATAGGTTCCAGTGTGCCTTCTCTATATACTAACTCCATATTTATCAGTTATATGTCTTGTCTAGGCCTTCGAAGTCTTTAATTCATGCATTCAATTATTTTGTGTCATCTAATCATCTAATTTGTGTTATACATAATGAGGGAACTAGAAACTCCATAGGTAGAATGGCCTCTATGAAAAACACCATTTAAAATGGTGTAGCCTTATTTAGGCATTTATATGTATTGTGATGGGATGATAACACTAATGACACCCGATCATACCAATCTTTAAGACCAGAATTTTGTATCTTTGTGAGCCATATTCCTAATATCTTATTGAATGAATCAGTGGTGTCATTCACTTGTGGATGGTAAAATGTTTTTTTATGGCGTGCCACCATGTATTCAATTAGTGGAATGCAAATGGTATCATTAATGAAGTGCATGCCATGGCCACTAGTAAAACTAAGTCAGTACCCATAATAATTGATAATTTTCTCCCTTATAAACCTTGAGGTTGTGATGGTTATGAAAATTTTGGTTGGTGATTCCTTGGCCCACTTAGTGAAATAATCTATCACTACCATAATATATCATGTGTTTATGTACCTCGTAGTAGAAGTAATAGGACCAACAAATTCAATGGACCATTTTTCAAATAGTACCTAGGTAAGAATGGGAATGAGAGGCATCTCATCCTAATGGTTTGGTTTTCTTATGCACTGGAAGATGTCACATGCCTTGGCACACTCTTTTTCATCTTGAAAGAGACATGGCCACCACAAGCATGACTACACCACCTTACATGGCATAGCATCTCTAGTGTAATGGACTCTAGTGATCCACTTATGCACCTCTTAAAAGATTGTGTCTTGTTAAGGATCTAAGACACATTGACATAGAATCTCATGTTGCCTCAACTTGTATATCTCCCCTTCAATAAGTGGAAAAGGGGTAGTAAAAACCATGATTTATTTCTTCTCTTTGGTTTTCATAATCTAGGGTGTAGATATAGATGTCAAGAAAGTGGAGTTCTTTGCCAAATCCTTAGGTATGCACTAAACATTATAAAGATATGAATCCAAAATATCGTCATCTATAGTCACTATCGTATCACCAAATTTAATGTAGGATAGATGGTCTAGTCCCAAGTTAAATTTCCTAGGTTTGACTAAAACATAGAATTAGAACTCTTGAAACAAAACTATCCATTGATATATACACCCATGGGGAATGGGCTTGTTCACAAAATACTTAAGCACCTTGTGTTCAGTGAAGAGGATGAAGGAGGTTACCAATAGGTAATACCAAAACATCTATAGGGTGTAGACTATAGAAAGTGCCTTACACTCAGTGAATTTTTACTTGCAAAGGAGATGGTATGATTGCTCTTGCCCTTACATGGTTATACTAAAATAACACTAATTGTTGAATCAGATGCATCAACATGGACATGGAATGGAGTCATCCAGTTTGGAAATTATAGTATCAAGGTGCTTACTAGTTTGAGATTAAATGTTTTAAATATATGTTCTTATGTTACGCTTGAATAAAACATGTCATCCTTACACAAGATATCTTTTATTAGTGATGCAATCTTGGCATAGTTCTTAATGAACTTCCTATAGTATCTACAATGGTTAATAAAGGTGTAAATCATCATTTGAATTAATGGGGTCTAGAGATGAAGGATGATGGAGATCTTGAATACAAAAATGAGCATACCATCCTTGTAGATGATGTGCCTAAGTAAAGTGGAAAATGGTGTCATGAAGACACACTTCTTGAAGTTCAAAGAGATATGTAACTTATTGCACCTCTCAAACATTAGGCGTAAGTTATCATAGTGATCCTTCACCAACCCGTACATTGTCCAGTCATCTATGTATACTTGAAAAAAATTGTTAATGAAGTCCTTAAAATTAGTGATCACCGCTCGAGAGAATACGGTTAACACATTCTTGAGTCCAAAGGGCATCATGTTGTATATGAAACAACCTCTTTCTATCAAATATTTAATGTTTGGCTTATCCTCCATTTTAATGTGGGCTTGATGGTATATTTAGAAACTATTAGTGAAAGTGTATATCTTATATCTTACAACACCATCCAGAACATTGTTGGTGAATGGAGTCTAAAAGGGTTTGGATATATAGGTGGAATTCAAAAATATATAGTTGATGTAGATATGGATGCACCCATATTTATTGATACTGATAACCATGGAGCTAACCCATTTAGATTATTACACAGGCTAGATGATGCATGTGGCTAGCATAACATTAATCTCTAATTTGACCTTGGAATGGAGATTGGGCTTCATCTTGTAAGGTCACTTCTTAATAGGTCTCATGACATTGACTAGCTTGATGATCGTCTTCCCAAGGGATGGTTGTGTGCCTTTACATCTCAGTAATTTTTAGGGAACAAGTCTTGTAACTCCTTGAAGAGAGAAAAAATTCATGTTAGCTCCATTTTAGACTAATATGTGCCTAGAGTAACAATCTTTGGTTCCCATTCTAAGTTGGTTTATAACCTTATAGTTTCTAACAACATTTGGTAGGGATCATTCTTTTCCTGATGTAGATCCTTGACTTGTATCCTACCCTTAGTTATTTCTATGTGAATTTTGGTAGGTTCTTATTCCTTTGAAGTGATATCCTCAAACTAGCATGATAACATCATTTTGGCTATCAAATTTATCCATTTGTGCACCTTCCATGTCTAATCATCTTCATCATTGGAGTCACTATTGAGGATTTTATATTTAAATAAAGTCAAGGACACCAACCCATTTTCACTAAATATGTCTTTTAGGCTCTCCTCCAATTTTACATTATCCTCAAATATTGACCTTTGAACCTGTTTTAGTGGCTCAACTAGTTCACAATTTTGTGAAAAAAGGTGTGAATAAACCACTCTTTGAGTGAATCCTAATTGGTTATGTCATAATGCATCTCATTGACAATATACCAAGTTCATGCCTATTTATTTAAGGTTCTATAGAATGTATCACCCATAGATTCCTTGGGGTATTCTAACCAAAGATAGTTGATGTTTATTCACAAAGATGAACATGTGTGATGGGATTAGAGTTGCCAAAGTAAGATGAGATGTCTATGTCCTCATTACTTTTCCCTAATCTAGTGCAAGTGGTTTCCTTCACATCTTTTCAATTCAGCAAGTTAGGCCTTTACGCTACCCACCAATGAGTGACAATGTTCTTCAATGTGTCTACTAGTACATCCATCCTATCCATTTATTTTAGGATGCATGAGTCAAGGTCTCAGACATAGTCTTATACTAGGTTACTCCTTATATATCATTGGAACATTGAAAGATTACCCTAAGGCAAAACACTCTGTTTATTTTCTTATTGGCATAAGGGAACCACTTTTTTGAAGCATAATCAATCTAAACCCAACTTATCTTCACTATTTTTTTCATATTTGTGTACACCAAGTGTCATGTTTGACCATTGGTTGTAGACATATAATTCCTAAAACCATTTTGTTTTGAAATTGTCAATCTTAATCGAATTCCACTCAAATGTACAAATTAGAAAAAATAACTAAAACCATGCTAAATGTTTTGATCTTGTCATAAATAAGTGTTGATTTAGGTTAATGTATCCTTAAATGGGGAAATGAATTTTATGTGATTCCTAACTTTCCTTAAATCATTTTGATTCAAAATGATGAAAATACATTTTGGTACTCTAGATCACTTGTTTATTCTAATTCATTATTACACATCATGTCCCTTTGTTATTTTATGTCATCATTATCCTAAATGAGATAAGAGTTCATACACATTTAACATCACCTTTTAATACTTTTCGAGTCAAATTATGACCTAGTAATATGACTTTTTGATCATTTTGATTAATTGTGCACTAATTTCCAAAGAATTTCACTAAAGCTGGTTAATCTTACTTAGGCAAATTAAACAAAATTGTGAGCTTAAGTAAGAATTCCATGGAGAAAATTGAATATTTATCAATTATAAATTGATTTTGAATATTTTCTTCACCTATTGACATGATCAATGTGGTGGCATCCGTAAGCCATAAATGCATTAAATATCAGGTTTATGGGCACCCATGTCTCATTAATGCTCCTTCCTCCCAAATCATTATGAGGATATTTATAGATTTAATTGAAAATATTAGAATAATTCATTGACACACATCTCAATCCTAAAATGGATAATCATTGTTGATCTATAATTATTTGAAAAATATATTAACATAAGGGCTTAAAACATCATTTTTAAGCAAAAAATTATGTAAACTTATAAAGCAAGATTCTCTCCACAAGTCAATTATGTTCTGATAAATGCTTTATCTATAATAGGTTAGCTTCAATTAATATGAATATATTTAATTTATCTCGAGTCAATATTATGCATGGTGATCTTGAGATGATGGAAGACTTTGGCATCCATTGTTGACAAAGACAAGAACACTAGATCAATGGAAAAAAACATGTTAGGATCCAATTTTGGATGGTGGAATCATTTGGGAACGTAATAGATATTTGCTTTGTTTCAATTATTCTTCATTATAATTTTCAAACCCCATAGAATAGGTTGGCTTAGATTGTTATTTCTTATGCATTACTTTGTGGTTTTCATGACCAATGTTTGAACTAATCCTCTTTGTAATCCAACACTACATTTTTTCATATAGAATGGGACCATAGTATCCATTCAAGCAAGGAATACATCTTATAAATTTTAAATTTCCATTATAGTCATTAAAAATTTCATAAAACATAATTTTTATGCTCATTTTACCATGGTTTGAAGATTTTTATATACACATAGTTCACAATGTTACCGATAATGGTTTTGAGTGACCGAAATCAATTAGGGCTAATTGTGGTTGATTGGGTTGCAAGAGAAATATATGTTTAAAAATTTCCATTTTAGAGCTTTATTCAAATTTGTTTTTAAAAAATTGAGTTTTATAAGTCTCTGATCTAAACATATTTTGATCTATAAGGTTTTTTTTTGTAAATTTTAACCTAATAATTTCTTTTAAAGTAAGAAATTTTTTTTGTAGGTTTACAGGTGACCATTATCAGTCATTTGAAATTGGCCATGATTGGGTTATGACCAATGATGGTCTTGTAGGAATCAACACTGGTCAATAGTGACAGGCATCTATGTCTATATTTTTTTTAAAATGGACCCAAGAACATGTTTTTGAAAGTTTCTTGTCTCAAACTCAAAAGTAATTGAAAGCTAAACAAGACTATCTAACTTTTTATGTAGGACCTACATGTAAAAATGTTTTTTTTTTCACAACTAACTATTTTAAACTTCCATTTGGAATTTAAAAAGAATTAGGAACCTTCCTTTTGGTGTTTAAAATTAAAATTCCATGTTTATTTTGAATGTTTTGTGGTTTTTTTCAAAACAAATTCAAACTAAGGCCAAGTGATTTCTCTGATTTAATTGTTTTGTGATTTTTATTCATCTATCACTTGATTTGTTATATTGTTTGAGCAAGAATAATTTCATGTGTATGCTCTCCCACTATCCCCTATAGGGAACTCAGGTGATCAAAACCACCTTTTCATTACAAATTGTGCCTTTATCCAAGGCATAAAAAGGAAGTTGAATAGGCTCTCCACAAAACCCATATGGTTTTTATGATCTAAAAACAACCCTAAATCCTTTTCACTTATATTTTATTTCATTAATTTCATCTTATGAGGGGGATACCATTACCTACCACAAGTTCTTTACGTAATCTTTGACTTGGGGATTTATCTCTTGGCATTATTTTCGACCCCTCTCCATGAAGGGTTGGATACAAATTGTCATATCCCCATTCGGATCATGGTTTGAGTGGTTAAACCCTATTTATTAATGGAAATTTGGACCAGAATGTATGCTCATTCAAGATATTACACAATACTAAGAAATTGATGGATTTAGTGGTTGTGAAAATGGCTAGACCTTTTCACAACAAGCTATTTGGAATGGATCCAATTGACATGTTGCATCAATTATATTATCCATACTTAGGGCCATCTAGATGGTCGTAACTTGTAAGTTCTATAAATCCCCACTTTCCATAGAGTATTGTTAATACAAGGTGCACCCAAAGGTCCATGCTATCATATTATCACTTGGAAAAATGGGGTTGTAAAATACCCTACTAATTAATGTGATTTTATTTTGGATGAATAATTTATTTTGTTCTAAGTGTACATATATAGACAAACTTCAACAATACAAAGCAAACCTTGTCAGTTTAGGGCTTTAAACAATTACTTAGTTGCATTTGTCTTTTGGTCTTAGATTACTTGGTCCTTGATTGGAGTTAAAAATTTCTTATAAATAAACATCAAAATCAAAACACATTTCCCACCTATTTCTTGAACAAGTAGGCATTAGACAGTCCAAGTGAAAATCAATACTTTGCTTGTTTAAATGTATTGTCTTAAACATTGTGTCATATCATCTAATTAGCATAGTTATGTTACCCATTTGAATCTAAAAAAATCCTAGTTATATTTAAGTATTCAATTGATTTTTCAAATTCAAAATTTCACCTTTCTAAATGCATAAATTTGATGTGTTAATTGGGTTCTCCATGTACACTTGACTTGAGGGAACTTGTGTTCAATTTCCCCTTTGGATTTTAGGTCATTTTTGACTCATCATCTATCTCACCATTATAAAACTGGGTCATCAAATGTATCACTAACACTCTAATTTCTAGAGAATATTTTATACTATCATTCCTATTACCATGTGGTGGTGTTGTGTTACCCATTTGGTTCTTTTTCTATACTTCAAACTTCTTTCATGTTTCCACATCATGAGTTTCTTGTTTCATATTATCTCCTTATTAATACAAATGGATTTATTCTAGTTTCATAGTATCAACTCATCAAAGTTGAACTAGTTTTTATGGTATTAACATATCTAAAAAGTATTTTTTTTAGTGTGTTAGGTACACTCTAGGATTTTCAAGTTATCATACCCTCTTCTAATTCATATGATTTCAACTTTACCCAAGGTTAAATAAATTTGTGAATGCCATTCTTTTGATTTTGTGTGTTATTTCACCACTCTACCTATTATATTCTCTTTTGTACCTATATACTTGTTTAGAAAATATCAAAGCACATACCTTGTTAAAACATTTCCAAATATAGTCATACGTAGAGAGAAACATTTTTAGACATGACTCATAGGTAGAATCATAGTGGGGTCACTTATGGACCTAGTTATGAGGAAGATCATTATTATTATGATCAATATAATTAAATGGTATTTGAGGACATTCTAATAATACTAGGATCTGAATAATATTATGTAGAATATCAACTCCAAGAGGATAAATATTAAACCCTTCTAAGGTTGATAGAATCTATTGATAGACTACCATCAAATTTTCCCATGGAATAATTACACACCTTAGTTAGAGAAGGAGAACAATATGAAGAACATGTTTTGACAAACATTGTGCAAACAAACATACCTTATTCTATCAAAGGTAAATAAATACTTATAGATTCAAAACTAAATGATCAAGATATTGTTAACACCATTAAGAAAATAAGTCAGTGATATGCAGAAAAACTTATCATAGATTTGATAGTCTTTAGTAACTACGTCAATCCATAATGATGGTTCAAAGGAACAAGGAAATGTAGTTTAAATAATGCAAAATCTAGTTTAGAACACAACCATGATAAATCAATATATCTTAATATAACAACTTATATCCCAATAGGTTTTGTAACGTGTTTTAATAGACATTGAGCACACATTTTTTAATCATCAAGAACCTCTTGTTCCTTTGCAAGTTCAAATACACAAACATTCCATAAACATTTAAGAAATCATACAAAACTATTTTTATAGTTTATCTCAACCCAAATGTACAATGGTGAGTAGACAAAGAACTCCCCAAAATCAACAAAACATGGTTAATTCAAGGAAACAAATTCCTAGGAATAGGTCACTTATCTACTCAATTCAAAGAGTGAGACAAAACCAAGTCAAGTATCATAACGTGTACATCCCTAACAAATCCACCTAACAATAGGGTTACATATCACCCCAATAATAGAAATAGGGGCACATTCTACCACAATAGGATTATGTTCCACCCACAATAGAATTATGTTCACTGTTTTATTCCAATTCATTAGTACACATCATGTAACTTTGTTATTTTGTGTCATCAATATCCTAAATGGGATAAGATTCCTTAGACATATGAAATCACCTTTGAGTTCTTGTCAAGTAAATTTATGAACCAATAATATGACTTTCTGATCATTTTGATTGATTATGCACTAATCTCCAAAGAATTTCACTAAAGTTGATTAATCTTACCTAGGCAAATTAAACCAAATTATGACCTTAAGTAATAATTACATGGAGAAAATTGAGTATTTATTTATTGTAAATTGATTATGAATATCTTCATCACATAATGACATGATCACTGTGGTGGCATCCATAATCCATAAATGCATTAAATATCGGGTTTATGGGCACCCATGTTTCATTAATGCTTCTTCATACCAAATCATTATGAGGATATTTATAGATTTAATTACAAGTATTTGATAAATTCATTTCCACACATCTCAATCTTGATATGGATGATCTTTGTTGATCTTGAACCATTTGAAAAATCTATTAATATAAGGGCCTAAAACATCATTTTTAAGCTAAAAATTGTGTTAACTTATAATGCAAGATCCTCTCCACAAGTCATTTATGTTCTGATAAATGCTTTATTTGTAATAGGTTAGCTTCAATTGATAGGCATAGATTTGAATTTTTATCTTGAGCCAATATTATGCATGGTGATCTTGAGATGATGGAAGACTTTGGCATCCGTTGTTGACAAAGACAAGAACACTAGATTAAGGGAAAAAACATGTTAGGATCCAATTTTGGATGGTGGAATCATTTGGGAAGGTAATAGGTATTTTCTTTGTTTCAATTATTCTTCATTATCATTTTCAAACCCCATAGAATAGGTTGTCTTATATTGTTAGTTTTTATGCATTACTTTTTGGTTTACATGACTAATGTTTGAAATAATCCTCTTTGTAATCTAACACAACATTTTTTCATATAGAGTGGGACCATAGTATTCGTTAAAGAAAGGAAGACATCTTGGAAATTTTACATTTCCATTATAGTCTTTATAAATTCCTTTAAAAAAAAATTTATGATCATTTTTCCATCTTTCTAACATTTTTATACACACATAGGTCACAAAGTGACCGTTAGTGGTTTTGAGTAATTGATATCGCTTAGGGCTAATAGTGGTTAGATGGGTTATAGGAGAAAAATATGTCTAAAAATTTTCATTTTAGAGCTTTAATCAAGTTTGTTTCTAAGAAATTGAGTTTTATAACCCTCTGATATAAAATATTTTTGATCCATAAGGTTTTATTTTGTAAATTTTATCCTAATAACTTCTTTTAAAGAAAACCATTTTTGCCCCAGGTTCACAGGTGACAATTATGAGTCATTTTCAATTGGCCATGATTGGGTTATGACTAATGATGGTCTTTTAGGAATCAACACTGGTCAATAGTGACTGGCATCTATGTCTATTTTTTTTTAAAAATTAGACCCAAGAACATATTTTTGAAAGCTTCTTGTCTCAAATCTAAAAGTGATTCAAAGCTAAACAAGACTATCTAACTTTTTATGTAGGACCTGCATGTAGAAGTGGTTTTTTTTCACTACTAACTCTTTTAAAATTTCATTTGGAATTTAAAAAGAATTAGGAACTTCCTTTTGGTGTTTAAAAGGAAAATTCCATGTCTATTTTAAATTTTTTTTGGTTTTTTCTAAAATTTTGCAAACTAAGGGCAAGGGATTACATTGTTTTAATTATTTTGTGATTTTTATTCATCTATCACTTGCATTGTTATATTTTTTGAGAATGAATAATTGCATGTGTATCCTCTCCCTCCATCCCCTATAGGGAACTCAGGTGATCAAAAGCACCTTTTAATTATATATTTTACCTTTATATGAGGCATAAAAAGGAATTCGAATAGGCTCTTCATAAAATCCATATGGTTTTTATGATCTAAAAACAACCCTAAAGCCTTTCTACTTTTACTTTTTTCATGAATTTTGGCTTATGAGGGGGATGCCGTTACTTGCGTCAAGTTCTTTAGATAATCTTTGACCTGGGCTTTTTTCTCTTGGCATTATTTTCAACCCTTCTCCATGAAGTGGGCGGGGGGGGATACAAATTAGGATATCCCAATTTGGATGGCGGTTTGAGTAGTTAAAACACATTTATTAATGGTAAGTTGGCTTGGAATGTATGATGATTTAGGATATTACATTATACTAATAAATTTATGGATTTAGTGGTTATGAAAATGAATAGACTTTTTCAAAACAAGCTATATGGCATGGATCAAATTTACATGTTTCATCCCTCATAGTAGCCATACTTAGGACCATATAGATTGTCATAACTTGTAAGTTTTATAAATTCCCACTTTCCACAGAGTATTGTTAATGCAGGATGCACCTAAAGGTCCATGTTATCATATTATCACTTGGAAAAATGGGTTGTAAAATACCCTACTAATTAGTGTTATTTTATTTTGGATGAATAATTTATTTCCATCCAATTTTACATATATAAACAAACTTCAACAATACAAAGCAAACCTTGTTAGTTTAGGGATTTGAATTATTACTTAGTTGCATTTGTCTTTTGGTCTTAGCTTACATGGTCCTTGATTGGATTAAAAAAATTGTTGTAAATAAACATCAAAACCAAAACACATTTCCCACATATTTATCCAACAAGTAGGCATTAGAATGTCCAAGTGAAAATAAATATTTTCCTTGTTCAAATCTATTGACTTAAACATTGTGTCATATCATCTATTTAACATAGTTATGTTGCCCATTTGAATCTAAAAAAATTCCTAGTTATCTTTATGTCTTTCATTTATAGTTTAAATTCAAATTTTCACCTTTCTAAATTCATAAATTTGATGTGTTAATTAGGTTCTCCATGTACACTTGACTTGAGGAAACTTGGGTTCAATTTCCCATTTGGATTTTAGGTCATTTTTTGACTCATCATCTATCTCACCATTATGAACTTGGGTCATCAAGTGTATCACTGACACTCTAATTTCTAGAGAATATTTTATACTACCATTCCTTTTACCATGTGGAGGTGGTGTGCTACCCATTTGGTTCTAGTTTTATACTTCAAAATTCTTGCATGTTTCCACATCATAATTTTCTTTCTTTGTATTGTCTCCTTAATCCAAAGGTATTTATTCTAGTTTCATAGTAGTAACTAGTCGAAGTTGAACTAGTTTTAATTGGTATTGACATATCTCAAAAGTCTATGCTTTAGTGTACTAAGTACACTCTAGAATTTTCATGTTATCATACCCTCTTCTAATTCAGATGATTTCAGCTTTACCCAAGATTAAATAAATTCGTGAATGCCATTCTTTTGATTGTGTGTGTTACTTCACCATTGTCCCTATTATAGTGTCTTTCGTACCTAGATACTTGTTTAGAAAATATAAAAATGCATACCTTGTTAAAACATTTGAAAAACATTTCCAAATCTATTCAGACATAGAGAGAAACATTTTTAGACATCACTCATAGGTCGAATCATAGTGGGGTCACTTATAGACCTACTTATGAGGAATATCATTATTATTATGGTCAAGATAATTCAATGGTATTTGAGGACATTCTAACAATATAAGGATCCAAATAATATTATTTAGAATATCAACTCCAAGAGCATAAATATGAAACCCTTCTAAGGTTGATATAATCTTTTGCTTGACTACCATCGAATTTTCCCACGGAACAATTACACACCTTAGTTAGAGAAGGAGAACAATATGATGAAAAAGCTTTCACAAACATTGTGCAAGCAAACATACATTATTATAGCAAAGGTAAATAAATACTTATAGATTCAAAAATAAATGATCAATATCTTGGTAACAACATTAAGAAAATAAGTCAGTGATATTCTGACCAAATTAACATAGATTTTATAGTCCTTAGTAAATACATCAATCCAAAATGATGGTTCAAAGTAACAATGAAATGTATTTGTAATAATGCAAAATCTAGTTTAGAACACAACCATGATAAATCAAGATATCTTAATATAACTACTCAAATACCAATAGGTTTTGTAACACATTTGAATAGACATTGAGCACACATTTTTTAATCATCAAGAACCTCTTGTTTCTTTACAAAGTCAAATACACAAACATTCCATACACATTGATGAAATAATACAAACCTATTTTTCTAGTTAATCTCAACCAAAATGTACAATTGTGAATAGAAAAAGAACTCCCCAAATTCAAAAAAATATGGTTAGTTTGAGGAAACAAATTCCTAGGGATAGGTCACTTATCTACTCAATTCAAGGAGTGAGCTAAAACCAAGTCAAGGATCGTAAGGTGTACATCCCTAATAAATCCACCTAACAATAGGGTTACATACCACCCAAATAGCAGCAATAGGGGCACATTCCACCACAATAGAATTATGTTCCACCCATAATAGAATTATGTTCACTCTTATATTATAATTCATTAATACACATTATGTACCTTTTTTATTTTGTGTCATCAATATCCTAAATGGGATAAGAGTCCGTACACATTTTAAATCACCATCCAATTCTTGTCAAGTCAAATTATGACCTAGTAATATGATTTTATGATCATTTTGACTAATTGTGCACTAATTTCTAAATAATTTCACTAAATTTGATTAATCTTACTTAGGAAAATTAAAAAAAATTATGAGATTAAGAAAGATTTCCATGGATCAAATTGAATATTTATATATTGTAAATCAATTTTGAATATTTGCATCACCTATTGACATGATCAATGTGGTGGCATCCATAATCCATAAATGCATTAAATATCAAGTTTAGGGGCTCTTATGCCTCATTAATTATCCTTCCTCCCAAATCATTATGAGGATATTTACATATTTAATTGAAAATATTGGATTAATTCATTGCCACACATCTCAATCTTGAGATGGAAGATCATGGTTGATCTTGAAATATTTGAAAAATCTGTTAATATAAGGGCATAAAACATCATTTTTAAGCTAAATTTTTTGTAAACTTATAATGCAAGATTCTCTTGACAAGTCATTTATCTTCTAATAAATACTTTATTTGTAATAGGTTAGCTTCAATTGATAGATAGAGATTTGATTTTTTATCTTGAGACAATATTATGCATGGTGATCTTGAGATGATGGAAGACTTTGGCATCCATTGTTGACAAAGACAAGAACACTTGATCAAGGGAAAAAACATGCTAGGATGTAATTTTGTATGGTGGAATCATTTGGGAAGGTAATAGGTATTTACTTTCTTTTAATTATTCTTCATTATCATTTGTAAACCCCGCATAATAGGTTGGATTAGATTTTTAGTTATTATGCATTACTTTATGGTTTTCGTGACTAATGTATGAACTAATCCTATCTATAATCCAACAGTACATTTTTTAATATAGAGTGGGACCATAGTATCCATTCAAGCAAGGAAGACATCTTGGAAATTTTTAAATTCCATTATAGTCATTAAAAATTCCTTTTAAAATGATTTTTATGCTCATTTCCCCATGTTTTTAGCATTTTTATACACACATAGGTCACAAAGTGACCGGTAATGGTTTTGAGTGATCGACATCGATTAGGGCTAATTTTGGTTGGTTGGGTTGTAGGAGAAAAATATGTCTAAAAATTTCCATTCTAGAGATTTATTCAATTTTATTTCCAAAAAATTAAGTTTTATAGGTCTCTAATCTGAACATTTCTTGATCTATAAGGCTTTATTTTGTAAATTTTATCCTAATAACTTATTTTGAAGCAAAACATGTTTACCCTAGGTTCACAACTGATCATTATCGATCATTTTTAATTGGCCATGATTGGGTTATGAACAATGATGGTCTAATAGGAATCAACATTGGTCAATAGTGACTAGCATCTATCTCTATTTTTTTTTAAAATAGATCAAAGAACATGTTTTTGAAAGTTGTTTGTGTCAAATTCAAAAGTGATTCAAAGCTAAACAAGACTATCTAACTTTTTATGTAGGACCTATGTGTAGAAGTGGTTTTTTTTTTCACAGCTAACTCTTTTAAACTTCCATTTGGAGTTTTGGACATAATTAGGAACCTTCATTTTGGTGTTTAAAAGGAAAATTACACATTTATTTTGAAAGTTATGTGGCTTTTTTCCAAAAAAAATCCAATTAATGCCAAGGGATTGCTTTGTTTTAATTGTTTTGTGATTTTTATTCATCTATCACTTGTTTTTTTGTATTGTTTGAGAAAGAATAATTGCATGTGTATGATCTCCCTCCATCCCCTATAGGGAACTCAGGTGATCAAAATCACCTTTTCATTACAAATTGAGCCTTTATCCAAGGTATAAAAAGTAATTTGAATAGTCTCTCCAAAAAAACCATATGATTTTTATGATCTAAAAACAAACCTAAAGCATTTTTACTTAGATTTTATTTCATGAATTTTGGCTTATGAGGGGCATACCATTACCTCCCACAAGTTCTTTAGGTAATCATTGACCTCAGGTTTCATATCTTGGAATTATTTTCAACCCCTCTCCATGAAGTGGGGGATAAAAATTTAGATATCCCTATTGGGATTGTGGTTTGAGTGGTTAAATTATCTCTATTAATGTCAAGTTGGCTTGGAATGTATGATCATTCAAGATATTACATAATACTAAGAAATTGATGGACTTAGTGGTTATGAAAAGGGCTAGACTTTTTCACAACAAGATATTTTGCATGGATCCAATTAACATGTTTCATCCATTATATTATCCATACTTGGGACCATCTAGATGGTCGTAACATGTAAGTTTTAGAAATACCCACTTTCCATAGAGTATTGTTAATGCAGGGTGCACCCAAAGATCCATGTTATCATATTATCACTTGGAAAAATGAAGGTCTAAAATACCCTACTAATTAATGTGATTTTATTTTGGATGAAAAATTTATTTCCTTCCATGTGTACATGTATAGACAAACTTTAAAAATACAAAGAAAACCTTGTCAGTTTAAGGCTTTCAATCATTACTTAGTTGAATTTGTCTTTTGATCTTAGCTTACTTGGTCCTTGATTGGAGTCAAAAATATCTTGTAAAAAGACATAAAAACCAAAACACATGTCCCACCTATTTATTGAACAATTACGCGTTAGACTATCATAGTGAAAATTAATATTTTCCTTGTTCAAATCTATGGTCTTAAACATTGTATCATATCATCTAATTAGCATAGTTCTGTTGCCCATTTGAATCTAAAAAAATTCCTAGTTATCTTTAAGTATTTAATTGATAGTTTAAATTCAAAATTTAAACTTTCTAAATTCAAAATTTTTGATGTGTTAATTGGGTTCTCCATGTACACTTGACTTGAGGGAACTTGGGTTCAATTTCCCCTTTAGATTTTAGGTCATTTTTCAGCTCATCATCTACTCACCATTATGAAATTGGGTCATCAAGTGTATCACTAACACTGTAATTTATAGAGAATATTTTATACTACCATGTGGTGGTGTTTTGCTACCCATTTGGTTCTAGTTCTATACTTCAAACTTCTTGCATGTTTCCAAATCATGAGTTTCTTGCTTCATATTATTTCCTTCTTAATCCAAAGGGATTTATTCTAGTTTCATAGTATCAACTCATTGAATTTGAACTAGTTTTTATGGTATTAACATATCTAAAAAGTCTTTGTTTAAGTGTACTAGGTACACTCTAGGATTTTCAAGTTATCATACCATCTTCTAATTCATATGATTTCAACTTTACCTAGGGTTAAATAAATTTGTAATGTCATTCTTCTGATTGTGTGTGGTACTACCCGACTCTCCATATGAATGTCTCTTTTATACCTAGATACTTGTTTATAAAATATCAAAACACATACCTTGTTAAAACATTTGCAAAACATTTCCAAATCTAGTCAAATGTAAAGAGAAACCTATTTATGATGAAGATCATTATTATAATGGTAAAGATAATTCAATGGTATTTGAGGACATTCCAACAATAGTAGGATCTAAATAATATTATTTAGAATATCAAATCTAAGAGGATAAATATGAAACCCTTCTAAGGTTGATAGAATCTGATGTTATACTACCATTAAAATTTTCCCATGTAAAAATTACACACATTAGATAAGGAGAACAACATGAAGAACAAGTTTTCACAAACATTTTTCAAACAAACATACCTTATTCTAGTAAAGATAAATAAATACTTACTCAAAACTAAATGATCATGATCTTGTTAACAACATTAAGAAAATAAGTTAGTGATATGCAAACCAACTTATCATAGATTTGATAGTCTTTATTAACTACGTTAATCCACAATGATGGTTCAAAAGGACAAGGAAATGCAGTTGACACAATGCAAAATCTAGTTTAGAACACAACCATGATAAATCAATATGTCTTAATATAATAACCTAATTCCCAATAGGTTTTGTTACACATTTCAATAGACATTGAGCACACATTTTTTAATCATCAAGAACCTCTTGTTCCTTTGCAAATTCAAATACCCAAACATTCCATATGCACTAAATAAATCATACAAAACTATTTTTTTAGTTAATCTCAACCAAAATGTACAATGGTGAATAGACAAAGAACTCCCCAAATTAAACAAAACATTGTTAATTTAAGGAAATAAAATCCTAAGAATAGGTCACTTATCTACTCAATTCAAGGAGTGATCCAAAACCAAGTCAAGGATCATAAGGTATACATCCCTACCAAATCCACCTAACAATAGGGTTACATACCACCCCAATAGCAACAATAGGGGCAAATTCCACCACAATAAAACTATGTTCCACCCACAATAGAATTATGTTCACTCTTTTATTCTAATTCATTAGTTCACATCATGTACCTTAGTTATTTTATGTCATCAATGTCCTAAATGGGATAAGAGTTTGTACACATTTAACATCACCTTCCAATTCTTGTCGAGTCAAATTACAACCTAGTAATATGACTATCTGATCATTTTGATTAATTGTGCACTAATTTAAAAAGAATTTCACTAAAGTTGATTAATATTACTTAGGAAAATTAAACCATATTATGAGCTTAAGTAATAATTCCATGGATAAAATTGAATATTTATTTATTGTAAATCAATTTTGAATATTTGCATCACCTAATGGCATGATCAATGTAGTGGCATCCATAAGCCATAAATGCATTAAATATCAAGTTTATGGGCTCCCATATCTCATTAATTCTCCTTCCTCCCAAATCATTATGAGGATATTTATAGATTTAATTTCAAATATTAGATTAATTAATTTACACACAAATCAATCTTGAGATGGAATATCATGGTTGATCTTTAATTATTTGAAAAATATATTAATATAAGGGCATAAAACATAATTTTAAATTTGAAAATTATGTAAGCTTTTAATGCAAGATTCTCTCTAAAATTCATTTATGTTTTGATAAATGATTTATTTGTAATAAGTTAGCTTCAATTGATAGACATAGATTTGATTTTTTATCTTGAGCCAATATTAATCATAGTGATCTTGAGATGATGGAAGACTTTGGCATTCATTGTTGACAAAGACAAGAACACTTGATCAAGGGAAAAAACATGCTAGGATCGAATCTTGTATGGTGGAATCATTTGGGAAGGTAATAGGTATTTGCTTTCTTTTAATTATTCTTCATTATCATTTGAAAACCCCATAGAATAGGTTAGATTAGATTGTTAGTTCTTATGCATTACATTGTGGTTTTCATGACAAATGTTTTAACTAATCTTTGACCATAGTATCCATTCAAGCAAGGAAGACATCTTTTAAATTTTACATTTCCATTATAGTCATTAAAATTTTCATAAAAAATAATTTTTGTGCTCATTTTATCATGTTTCTAACATTTTTATACACACATAGGTCACAATGTTATCTGTAATGGCTTTGAGTGACCGAAATCAATTAGGGCTAATTATGGTTGGTTGGGTTGCAGGAGAAATATATGTCTAAAAATTTCCATCTTAGAGCTTTATTCAAGTTTGTTTCTAAAAAATTGAGTTTTATAAGTCTCTGATCTGAACATTTCTTGATCCATAAGGTTTTATTTTGTAAATTTTATCCTAATAACTTATTTTGAAGCAAAAATTTTTTACCTCAAGTTCATAGGTGACCATTATTGGTCATTTTCAATTGACCATGATTGGGTTATGACCAATGATGGTCTTATAGGAACCAACATTGGTCAATAGTGACTGGCATCCATCTCTATGTTTTTAAAAAAAAATTAGACTTGAGAACATGTTTTTGAAAGTTGCTTGTCTCAACTTCAAAAGTGATTCAAATCTAAACAAGACTATCAACTTTTTATGTAGGATCTACATGTAGATGTGGTTATTTTTTCATAGCTAAGTTTTTTAAACTTCCATTTGGAATTTAAAAAGAATTAGTAACCATCATTTTGGTGTTTAAAAGGAAAATTGCATGTTTATTTTGAATGTTTTGTGGTATTTTTCCAAAATTTTGAAAACTAAGGCCAAAGTATTGCTTTGTTTTAAATTTTTTGTGATTTTTATTCATCTATCACTTGATTTTTTATATTTTTTGAGAAAGAAGAATTGCATGTGTATGCTCTCCCTCCATCCCCTATAGGGATTTCAGGTGATTGAAATCACCTTTTCATTAAAAAATGTGCATTTATCTAAGGCATAAAAAGGAATTTGAATAGGCTCTTCAAAAAACACATGTGATTTTTATGATCTAAAAATAACCCTAAAGCCTTTTTACTTAGATTTTATTTCATGAATTTTAGCTTATGAGGTAGATGTCATTACCTCCCACAAGTTCTTTTGGTAATATTTGATGTGGGGCTTCATCTCTTGGCATTATTTTCAACCCCTCTCCATGAAAGGGGGATACAAATTCGTATCTCCCCATTTGGATGGTGGTTTGAGCGGTTAAACCTTCTCTATTAATGGCAAGTTGCCCTGGAATGTATGGTCATTTAGGATATTACACAATACTATGAAATTGATGGATGTAGTGGTTGTGAAAAGGGCTAGACCTTTTCAAAACAAGCCATTTGTCATGGATCTAATTTAAATTTTGCATCTCTTACATTATCCATACTTAGGATCATCTAGATTGTCATAACTTGTAAGTTTTAGAAATCCCCACTTTTCGTAGAGTATTGTTAATGCAGGGTGCACCCAAAGGTCCATGTTATCATATTATCACTTGAAAAAATGGGGTTGTAAAATACCCTAATAATTAATGTGATTTTATTTAGGATGAAAATTTTATTTCCTTCCAAGTGTACATATATGGACAAACTTCAACAACACAAAGAAAACCTTGTCAGTTTAGGGATTTTAGTGATTTCTTAGTTGCATTTGTCTTTTGGTCTTAGCTTACTTAGTCCTTGATTGGAGTAAAAATTTCTTGTAAACAAAAATCAAAACCAAAACACATTTCCCACTTATTTCTTGAACAATTAGGTGTTAGAATATCCAAGTGAAAATCAATATTTTCCTTATTTAAATCTATTGTCTTAAACATTGTGTCATATCATCTAATTAACATTGTAATGTTGCCCATTTGAGTCTAATAAAATTCCTAGTTATCTTTATTTATTTAACTAATAGTTTAAATTCATATATTCACCTTTCTAAGTTCATAAAGTTGATTTGTTAATTGGTTTCTCCATGTACACTTGACTTGAGGGAACTTGGGTTCAATTTCCCATTAGGATTTAAGGTCATTTTTTGACTCATCTTCTATCTCACCATTATGAACTTGGGTCATCATGTTTATCACTGACACTCTAATTTCTAGAGAATATTTTATACTACCATTGCTATTACAATGTTGTGGTGTTGTGCTACCCATTTGGTTTTAGTTGTATACTTCAAAATTATTGCATGTCTCCACATCATTAGTTTCTTACTTTGTATTGTCTCCTTCTTAATCCAATGGAATTTATTCTAGTTTCATAGTAGCAACTCATCAAAGTTGAACTAGGTTTTACGGTATTGACATATCTCAAAAGTCTATGTTTTAGTGTACTAGGTACACTCTAGGATTTTCAAGTTATCATATCCTCTTCTAATTTATATGATTTTAACTTACCCAAGGTTAAATAAATTTGTGAATGTCATTCTTCTGATTGTGTGTGGTACTACCCGACTCTCCATATTAGAGTCTCTTTTATACCTAGATGCTTGTTTAGAAAATATCAAAACACATACCTTGTTAAAACATTTGTAAAACATTTCCAAATGTAGTCAAATGTAGAGAGAAACATTTTTAGACATGGCTCATAGGTAGAATCATAGTGGGGTCATTTATGGACCTAGTTATGATGAATATCATTATTATGATGGTCTAGATAATTCAATGGTATTTGAGGACATTCCAAAAATAGTAGGATATAAATAATATTATTTAGAATATCAAATCTAAGAGGGTAAATATGAAACCCTTCTAAGGTTGATAGAATCTGATGCTATACTACCATCAAATTTTCCCATGTAAAAATTACACATATTAGTTAGATAAGGAGAAAAACATGAAGAACAAGTTTTCACAAACATTTTGAAAACAAACATACCTTATTCTAGTAAAGTTAAATAAATAATTATAGACTCAAAACTAAATGATCAAGATCTTGTTAACAACATTAAGAAAATAAGTCAGTGATATGCAGACCAACTTATCATAGATTTGATAGTCTTTATTAACTACGTTAATCCATAATGATGGTTCAAAAAAACAAGGAAATGTAGTTGACACAATGCAAATTCTATTTTAGAACACAACCATGATAAATCAATATGTCTTAATATAACAACCCAATTCCCAATAGGTTTCGTAACACATTTCAATAGACATTGACCACACATTTTTTAATCATCAAGAACCTCTTGTTCCTTTACAAAGTCAAATACCCAAACATTCCATACACATTAAATAAATCATACAAAACTATTTTTCTATTTAATCTCAACCAAAATGTACAATGGTGAATAGACAAATAACTCCCCAAAATAAACAAAACATGGTTAATTCAAGGAAATAAATTCCTAGGAATAAGTCACTTATCTACTCAATTCAAGGATTGTAAGGTGTACATCCCTACCAAATCCACCTAAAAATAGGGTTACATACCACCCCAATATCAGCAATAGGGGCACATTCCACCATAATATAACTATGTTCCACCCACAAATGCACCAAATATGTAAGAGTGAAACTCCATGAAAGAGATTGTGTCATGATTGGAGATTGGAAATAGGATAACAAGTACAAATTTGATGAGATATGTTGATATCCATTTGATTTATATATTCTTAAATTCCCCTTATCCACCTCATTTAAAGGTGATAAAATTTGATAAATACAAAGGAAAGGGTGACCCATGTGAACATATCTAGGCATTTTTCATTTTATGCCAAGAGGTTGCTTATAGTAGTATCTTCCAAGTTTGATTATTTACATGAAGTTTAGCAGGATAAGATTTAGATTAGATATTCAAGTTACCCAAGGGATCAGTTGTGGATTATAATGACTTATCTCAAAAATTTCATAAACATTTATCATACACCATGAAACATGAATTGACCATTTCTGACTTGTGTAAATCCAAACATGATGGATAAAATTTCAACATATATTTGCAAAGATGGAGAGCATTAGTAGGTTTTTTTCAACATAATTTTCTAGACAAATAGTTGGTGGACATATTTTCACAAAACCTACACCCTAAGGTGGTGCATAATCTATGGCTTTCTTACACAAACACTTTTAAAAAGATAATAGACAAGGGTGTAAATATTGAGAAGGATCTTATTACTAAGGGCCTTGCCAATATTTTCATCCAGGGTCAAATGTCAAATTAGAACCCATATTCTAGTCAAATAGATGCACAAGATAAACCTAAGGTTTTTAACAAGAACAAGAACAAGGTTAGAAATGGTGTGAATAACATAAGACATATACAAATTGCTGCACCCAATCTGCCACCCAATTTGTAAAGGCAACCTCCAAAGAGGACATTTCATAAGCAATATAGAGTCTTCAATAAATTGGGAGAACCTATTGATATAGTATTTCAAAAGCTCTTAATAGCTAACCTAATTATATGGTCAGTACCAAGAGCATTCCCTTAATATCAACTAAAACTAGATTTGTATAAGGAGAATGAATGGTATAACTTCCATCATGCTTTTATCCATGGTGCATATTGATTCATCCAATTGGGGTACCTTATTGAATATCTAATTAAAAGTGGAAAATTAGAGATCAAATTGACCCCACAATGCACTAACTAGGATATAGGAATCTACCAAGATCCATTCACTCAACATAATTGACCACCACCAAGGATTAATTAGAAGAACCAAGGACATAATTAGAAGTAGAATTAAAACCAAAATCAGTGTCAAAATCATAATCAACATGATTGTAGTCAGGATCATAACACCCATGCTAACAACATAGGTTACAATAATATTCCTTATGATTATAACAATACCATGGTATGTATTTCTAGATCCCACATTTATAATATTATTGTCAAACCCCATGAACCATCTCATCCTCCATGTATTATAGGACCCATTATTATAGGGTGAACACCCTTTCCTTTTAGTCATACTACATCGAGTTTTCATAATTTTTTTTGACTTTATTTTCATGGGTTACTATTTATGGATGACATACTTATTCTAATTAAAATGGCTCCTCATCAACTTGAAATTATATAAATGCAACTAGATGCTTATGAGTCACCCTCCAAGGCCCTTCACCTTCACCTTTTAATTATACTAGCTCCTTGCCACCTCTAGGTTGTGTAGTCACAACTAGATGCTCATGAGTTACTCTCTAAATCCCTTTAGCCTCTTCTTCCATAGAACCTAATATAAACATTGAGACATTAATTCCAAATCATAATATTATGTTATCCAAGGCCAAGCCATGTCTTCCCAATGTTGAGAAAACCTATAATCTATGAGACCAACTAAGCAAAAACCCTATGTAGATTTGTATTTTGGATCTATTGCGTACATCTGAAGTCCATAAAAATATTCTGAATGAACTTTTACAAGATTCAAATATTCCCAAAGATATAAAACGTAAATATTTCTAAACACTATTTGGACATGTCTTCATTTCATTAGTTCATGTTTCAACAAAAATACATGTCCACCCTAAGTCTAAGCCATAAAAACCTATTGTATATTGAGGTAATTATTGAAAAGCATAAGATCAAGTGGGTTTTTATACACAACGGTTTGGTACTAAACCTAGTGTCCCTCAAATAGGTATAAATATTGGGATACATTGTAAAGGACATTCATCTAGAGATGATCATAATAAAGGCTTCCAATAATGTTGAGAGGGAGTCTTCTTATACTATTTGGTTACCAATAATTATTGGGTCTATTTCCCACCACACATTACTTCATATTATTGAAATTGAACAAACTTACAACATACTTCTTGGTTGTCCTTAGATCCATTAAGTAGAGGCTATTCTATCCACCTTGCATTAGTGCCTTAAGTTTCTCTATGATGGGATTGAGGTTACTATTCCAGCCAATTAATTACCTTATCAATACTAGAAACATCTTGAGGTTGACTATCATAATTACAATTATTGGCCAAGTTTCAAATTCATTTCAAATAAAAATAATGAAATAGTTTCACATCCACCTCAATCTAATTATATCAACATTGGTGACCTTGTGTCCACTTCAATTGATCCATTTCACACAATGCTTGCAAAGCAGGTTATTTTTGAATACGTTGGAATTTAAAAATATCATATAAATAATGCCTTCCATGTTGTAATATTTCTAAAGTATCCAAAAACATCTGGTAAGACAAAACCATATAAGATTATAAATAGACCCACCTTGATCTAGCAATTGAAGAAAGTATAATAGAAACAACCTGTGGTATTTGTACCTACTACTTTGCCAAAAAAGGATGGAGAGGATTTCATAGAAGGGGAATAGTTATATTCTAAAGGTCTTGTTGATTTATTTTAGAATCTAAAGTATCATATCCTTAATCAGATCATGGATCATCTTGATTATATAGGAATTAGCCTTGACTCATGAGCCTGGGGAATATTGGAACCATTATCAATTAGAGTACCAAATTTAAATCATGGTCTTAGATTTATACCACCTAGGGGTGGCCTCATGACTTTTGATAGTGATTATTTTGAATCGACTAGCAACAAGACTCCTAGTAGTGATGTAACATCCCATTATAGCCATTTTTATGATCTTGTTGATTCAAATTTATTTGACCAAAATGCTATCATGACCATCACACTTGTTTATCCTATTAGAGATTCCTATCCTAAGGCAAGAATCCATTCCACTATTGGATCTTCCCTTATTGAAGCATAATCTCATTGTTTGATATGCCTTTTCCATCCCAAACTCATTGATTAGGATGAGAAACATTCAGTTGTATGCCTTGATGAGTTTCAAAATGAAGAATCAATTATAGAATACATGGGCTTAAGAGATGCATTGCCCATTGGTGATCACAAACAAGGATTTGATTTTTCATTGGATCTTTATGCCTACTTTAGGGAGAAGGAAAACTTTTTTGGTCACAATATAGATAAAACATCAATATCTTCATGTGAAATCCTTTTTGACACACTCATTGATTAGAGAAAAAGTAATAATAAAGACAACCCCTTGAGTGAAAATCTATTTCAGGCACTATCAGGTGATAATGTTTTCTCATCAACTAAGGAAGTGAAAGTTCCATCAAGTCCTAGATTCATATGCAATACAAACATCTCTTAAAAATAATAAAAACTATTTGAGCATCTTATTCTCGAGTTTCCATAGGTTTTTTCTACTTGGACATTACTTGAGATGGTGGATTTAGATTCATCACATTATCCAAATATTTGGGAGGAAAATCAATAAATTATAATATTAGAAGATGATATGATCACACCTTGCCTCCTATTCTTGAAGATGGATCCATACTACTTGCATAGAACATAGTTGAAGTGAGTTTGGGAACATATGATGATACCAAAATTATTTATCTTAGAACTTCCCTTACTAAAGTAGAATGTGAGTATATTATATCCATTTTGATGGATTTTAGAGATATTTTTGCATGGGCATATTTAGACATGCTATTCTTTAACCCACACTTGGTAGTTCTTCCCATTGTTGTTCATCTGGATGCCAAATTAGTTAAGTAAAAATTGAGAAATATGCATTCACACATCACTCTCTTGGTAAAAGCCAAATTAGAGAAACTATTAGGAGTAGGTTTCATCAGACTGCTAGATTATTTTAAATGGATATCCAACATAGTTTAAGTCAGCAAGAATACATAAAGTATATGTATTTGTATAAATTTTTAAAGGCACACAAAGAATTGCCAAAAGATGATTTTCCTCTACCCAACATCAACATGATTATTGATTTAAAATCTAGGTATGAGATGTTGTCATTCATGGATAGATTTTATGGATATAATCAAATCAAGATAGCCCAATAAGATCAACACAAGACTATGTTCACCACTATGTGGGGAACATTCTGTTACCAAGTCATGCCATTTGGCTTGAATAATGTTAGAGACACATATTAACATATCATGATTGTCATCTTCCATGGCATGATACATGATATTGGTGAGTAATATGTTTATGACATACTAGTAAAATTAAGAACACATGTAGGACATCCTAACATTCTACAAAGAATCTTTGAGAGGTTTCATGAATATAAAGTCTACCTAAATCCTAATAATTGTGTGTTGGGAGTCACTTCAGATAAATTTATATGTTTTATTGTATCACAAAGAGGGATAAAATTTGAACCTATTAAGGTTAAGGCCATTATTTAAATGCCTCCACCTTTAAATCTTAAAAAACTCTAAAGCTTACAAGGAAAGATTTAGTCAATTCATAGGTTCATTTCTTAATTGGTAGATAAATACCACCCATTTACCTATCACTTGAAGAAGGGGGTCACATTTCAATGGGATGAATACTATTAGTTAGCATTTACAAAGATCAAAACATATTTGGTCAACCCACTAGTTTTGAGACTGCCAACACCTAGACATCCACTGGTTCTTTATATATCAGCAACTAAGCATGCACTAGGGGCAGTTTCAGCCCAACATAATGATAAAAGTAAAAGAACATGTAGTATATTATTTGGGCCACACACTAGTGGCTTATGAACATAGTTATATGACTATTGAGAAGACATGTTTGGCTATAGTGTTCTCTTCCTGAATGCTGTGACATTATATGTTCAATAATAAAACCATTGTCATTGCTAAGATGGATCCTCTCAAGTTTTTATTATCCAAGGAAGCTCTCATAGGATGTATGGCTAAATTGGTTATGATCCTATGTGAATTTTATGTTGAGTATGAGAATCAAAAGCTATCAAGGGGTAGGTTATTCTTGATCAACTTATAGAGGGCCCTATTATAGATACTCAACCACTCAGATTTGATTTTTTAGATGATTATATCATGATAGTAGAAGAAGTACAACATTAACCTGAGTAATGGAAGCTTTATTTTGATGGTTCTTTCATTTATTTTAGATATGGATCCATAATATTGTTGATTACACCACAAGGGTATTTGATTCTGAAATCATTTCCCATTAATTTTCAATATACCAACAATATGGTTGAGTAAGAGGCACTTATTACAAGTATATGTCTTACTATTAAATAAGATATTTAATACTTAATGGTTTACGGTAATTCCCAATTGACTATTAATTAAACCACTGATTAGTATCAAACTATAGATGACAAGCTTGTTCCTTAAAAGAAAATCATGGATAATTTCAAGCTTCATCTTAAATATATACAGTTTGAACAAGTACAAAGGGCTAACAATAGATCTATTAATTCAATGGAAATAACTAGGTCAATGATACATATTGGTGGTGGAGCTAAAGAGTATTAATTTTTTAATGGGAATATTCTATAGCTTGCACATATTATGGTAGATTCAAAAAGGGTATGTGGTATTATTCGTCCCAATACCCCACCAAAACATCCTTAGTATCATGCCTTTAATAATCACTTCCATGATCATTTTTTTCCACCTAACCTATCCAATAACCAATAAAAACTATTCTATCACCATCTATCCCATTATACTCTTCTTAGAAACATGCTTTATCACAAAGGCTATAATGGACTACTAATTCATTTTTTATCTTCAAGAGAATCTAAGATAGCACTGAAGGAGGTTTTTGAAGGAGTGTGTGGGGCGTAGACCAATGGTGTAGTCTTAGTTAAAAAAATCCTTAGAATAGGTTATTATTGGCTAAAGATTGAGATATATGTTTATAATTATGTGAGGAGGCATGTTCCTTGTCATTACCATGGAAATTCAATACATGCACCTTCCTTACCACTATAGATGATTACAACACCATATCCATTCTCTACTTGGGGCCTCGATCTAATTGAGAAAATAAACCCAACTTATTCAGATGGCCATAAACCCATTTTGACTATTACTAAGTATTTTAATAAGTATATTTAGGCCATTCTTATTACTTACGTCATTGAGAAGGAGATTGACAAATTCATTCATTACCATATCATCTATCGATATACCATCTCATCACAAATTAGATATGATAATAATAGATCCTTTGTAAATAGATATGTAAAAGACCTTTGTGAAAAATTCAAAATCAAGGAAAATAAATCCACACCATATAACTTGCAAATAAACAAACAAATTGAGTCATCAAATAAGACCATTTTAGCCATTTTAAAGAAGATTGTGAATGATACATGTTGTAATTGGCACTTACAAATCTTTCTTGCCCTTTGGGCTTATGTAAACAATCATTGAACCCCCATAGAGACCACTCCATACTCCCTTGTTTATGGCATAAAATCTATTATCCATATTGAGATCAAGCTTCCTTCATTGCATGATAGTTTGGAGCATATTGAAGATGATGAAGCATGCAGTGTCTCAAGGTTGCAAAAACTAGAATTTCTTGATGGTAAGCATTTGGTTGCCCTAGAAAACATGTAAGCCTATCATAATAGATTGCAGAGAAGTTAAAACAATCACATTCTCCCTCAGGAGTTTGAGATTGGTGATTTGGTCATGAAAGAGAACCAGGATAACACAATCATTAAATGCAAGAAAAAAGGTAGATTCCAAGCTAATTATATGGGACCATATGTTATCATCATGAACTATGGATTAGGGGCATATTGACTGGCTAAAATAATGAGAGAATAACTTTCAGATCCCATAAACATTGTACACTTGAAGAGGTTCTACACTTGACAAATTTGAACAATTGTCTACAAGAACCTTTACTTGGGAGCAAATTTTGAAAAAGTATTTTACCATTTTATCTTCGACCATCCATCTTATGGACCATATTCTTTTGACCTACCCTAGACCATTCTCTTTGAGAGCCTTATTCCTTTCATGACTCTAGACAATGAAGGCTTTTGGAACATTAGCATTCTAAACATGTTTTATCCCACCTCGTACCATCCTTTGTCCTCCATTGAATTTAGACTGTTCTCTTTGAGAATGAGAACAACATTATTTATTATGTCTTAGGCTTGTTTCAACTAAAACACTTTTATTGCTTGACCAATTATGATCCTGATGATAAATCATCATCATTATGATGGCATTTCATGCTAATTATACAAAGAAAATTAGAAAGGGTAGTATTTCATAGCTTCTTTGAGTGAACACAAATTCATTTTCAACTCATGATTTTTGCTTACTAGATGGTTCTATAGAGATATCTTGTATTGCAAACTATTTTATTATCTTGTTGCTACTTGCTAGGCATTGTTGCCTTATTAGGACCTAACTCTCATTGATTTGCAATCACGTGTCATTATATTTAACTTTATCTATTATTAGATCTCCTCATTAGTTTCCTAATCCATTATTTATATTCACGACTACCATTTTAGTTAGATTAGTTGTTATTAGAACTTTTACTCTTAGACAAGCATGTCCTTGATAAGTTGGTGCCCCCTTTTTACATATTTTATCCCAAAAAACTAAAACACATTTAAAAATGATCCACAAAAGAGAAAATAACATTATATTATACTTTTTTACATTCTAATATTCCATGATCTTACCATTTTTTAAGTATCTTATCTCACTCTCTTTCCATATTACCTTTAATTATCCCAAGAAATTTTCATTTTACATTACCGTTCTTATTTATACACTCTTACCATTTTTTAAGACCATATCTTCCATTTTATTCTATAACATTAATCACATTTTTTTGGTCGTCACGTTTTCTTTTATCCCACTTCCTGGGGGAACTACATTTGGTTTGAAGTTCATGTTGAAACATGCATCCAAGGAACTATGTAGGCAATGCCCACTTGTCTTGTACATATGGAGTCATCTCATCCAACCCCTTCCTTGTCTTCTCTTACCCCATTTCTTCTATTTTGCTCATCTTTAATTAAGGGACATATTTGTGTCCTTATTCTTGTTATCATGTTGTAGAAATTAACACCTCTACTACTCGTGCTTGAATAACTATTTTTAAACCACACTAACTTGGTTTTTTTTTGTGTATGTTTATTTAAATTTTATTGGTGTTTTCTTGTGTTTTATTGTCTCTTACTTTATTTCTTATTCTTTTCCTTGGTTCTATATTCCTATTTCTTCCTTTTATTACTTCTTGTCTCACCTTGGTCTTATATTTTCCTATTTTATCTTGTCCTCTTCTTTTGATTTTCAACAACATCTTGATGGTCCACATAGATATTAGTTATTTATATCTTGATCTCATGTTATTAAGTTGTTATTGTTTTGTTTTAGAACATAATTATTCTTACATAAGTCTGTATTGTTCATATATTAGTTTTAAGGTAGGTTCATTTATGTTTTATTTTTCTATCTTTACTTTTTTGTTTAAATGTAACTAGTTGTAACTCTAGTTTTGGTAAGTTTTTACCATTATCCTAGTTTTATGTGTTCTTATTTGAACTAGGTCTACAAAATTGAAATGTCATGTCTTCATTAGTTATTCAGACTTATGATTTCTAATTTATTTTTCTATTGAAATCACTTTGTGCTGTGGATTCAAGTCTAAACATCAACATGGCTTCGATGAATAACTCTCAAGATCCCCATGCATAAACTAAGCTAAGTAGGTTTAACACTTTGAATCTATGCTTAGATGTATATATCTTCATATACATCATGAGTCTAATCAAATCTTGGTAATTTTTCATCATCCTTCATTTAATTTTCTCCCATATTTTAGGTTAAATACATTGGCTTGAGGTCCATTTAGACAATGTAGGTAGTGCTTAGATATATGACATAACTTGGGTCAACTCAACCATCTTCACTTTTATTTTCATCTCTTTCATCACTTTATGAATTCTTGTATGCCTCATTTTTTATGTTTTTTTCATAGCCATTACACTATCGTATCTATGATTGTGCTTGCTCATCTTTTAATCTATGTAATAGGTTATATCCCTGATCTATTACTTGCCAATTTGCCCATGTTGGGAAACAATGTTTGAACTAGTTCACAAGTCTAAATCAGCCCTCTTAGGGAAAAACCATTATTTATTCTTTATCAATGATCAAAATAATCTTTACTAGGGAAAATCCATCTTATCATGATCAAATATACTATACTGGGGCACTTCTTATTATCTTCTCTTTGGAGACCACATTCTCTTGTTCTTCTAATTCCAATCTCTTCATACTTTTGCCCATGATGGAAATAGTTTAGTGTATAACTTGTCCTAGGATTAATTAGTTCCAAAGCACATAGCTTTCACCCTAGTTTTGAGTGCGTTCAAAGTGTGTTTCTTCTATTTTTAGATTGTATCCTTCCCATTCCCCCCATTTTTGGTGCCCATTTTATTATAATTATATTTTGATGATTGATAGAATCATCATGTTCAATCATTAGCTCATACAGATTTAATTTATTCCATAGGTTACTTTCACTTTCCCTCTCTTTTCAAGAGTCCATCCTTCCCTTTCATCCTAATATGTCCTCTTGAGGGGAAATCATGGGTCATTTTAAATTTCTTATTCAAAACTCTTTTATTTGAGAATATGTTACTTCACTTGAGTATTTCACCATACCTTCTCAAACATGGGAAAAATGTAGACATCCAATTCCTAACACTATTATGTTTTAAAATTGTCAATCTTACTTGAATTGCACTCAAATGCACAAATAAGACAAAAATCACTAGAAAAATGTTAAATGGTTGGATCATGTTGTATATAAGTGATAATTTAGGATAATGTATCCCTAAATGGGGCAATTTATTTTATGTGATTTCTAACATTTCATAAATCATTTCAAGTCAAAATGATGAAAATGCATTTTGGTGCTCTAGATCACTCTTTTCTTCTAATTCATTAGTACACCTCATGTACCTTTATTATTTTGTGTCAATAACATCATAAATGGGATTATGGTCTATACACATCTAACATCACCTTCCAATTATTCCCATGTCAGATTACAACCCAGTAATTTGACTTTCTAATCATTTTGATTAATTGTGCACCAATTTTAAAAGAATTGCACTAAAATTGATTAATATTACTTAGGCAAATTAAACCAAATTATGATCTTAAGTAAGAATTCCATGGAGAAAATTGAATATTTATTTATTAGAAATTGATTTTTAATATCTGCATCACCTAATGGCATGATCAATGAGGTTACATCCATAAGCCATAAATGCACTAAATATTAGAAATATGGGTAACCATGCCTCAATAATGCCCCTTCTTCACAAATAATTATAAATATGTTTATGGGTTTAATTAAAAATATTATATTTATTCATGGCCACACATATCAATCTTGAGATGGACAATCATGGTTGATCCTGACCCATTTAAAAAATCTATAAATAGAAGGGCATAAAACATAATTTTTCACCTTAAAATTATGTAAACATATAATGCATGATTCTCTCCATGAGTCATTTATATGTTGATAAATGTTTTATTTGTAATAAGTTAGCTTCACTTGATAGGAATAATTTAGATTTCTTATCTTGAGCCTAGGTTATGCATGGTGATATTTTGATGATGGAGGATCTTGGCATCATTATCGATAAATAAAAAAACACTAGATCAATGGGAAAAACATTCTCAGAGTCAATTTTGGATATTGGAATCATTTAGGAAGGTAATAGGTATTTTATTTCTTTCAATTATTCTTCATTATCATTTACAAACCCCATATAATAGGTTGTCTTAGATTGTTAGTTATTATGCATTCTTTTGTGTTTTTGATGACTAATGTTTGAACTAATCCTATTTATAATCCAACACTAAAGTGGCATCATATGATTCATTGACCCATCAATCATAGGAAACATTATTAGTATTTGAGGCTCATTCCCCATCCTCCATAGAAATCTCTCTTTGATCATCAGGGTTTAGTGTCTTGATGCCTTGAATTGTGATGTTATATATGTGTTTTATCACATCCTCAAGGTACACACTATCAAAAAATGGGGGTCCTTTGTCACTTGATAGGGGTATAACTACCCTTTCCTTGGCATTTTAAAATGTCATGTAGTACCTCTTGAAATACATATCTACATTATTCGCATAAAACCATGGCCTTATCATAAGCACGAGGTAGTTGTCTTGTTCTTCCAACTCATTAACTTCAAAGTTAACATGAAATTTGGCACCCCTAATATCTACAGCTGAATTATTCATAATTCCTATGGGTTGCACCCTGGTCTTACTAGCCATTAAAATTACATGAAGGGAAGGCCTCAAAGATGGCCTCCTAGTTTTCTCCTAAGCATTCTTTGTCAATATATTAATCTTAACACCTACGTATATAAGGACCTCACATACATACCATCCATAAATGGTGGAATTCACAAGGAGTTATTCATCATAATTCACATTCTATGTATGTTGAATATCTTGTTCCCTCTCCATGTGTGGCACAATGACTTCAACTAGATTTTTCTCCACATTCTTTAAGAGAATGTTTTTCAACATGGGTAACATTCCTTATATTTGTAAGAGGCATAGGATCTATATTAACCCTTGTATCTCAACCTCTTGGCTATACTACTTCTCTTAAGAGGTAGTAACTTGTGCTTCTATATCTTTTGCCAATTAGATATCTCTTTGCAAGTTTTGAGTTACACTCATGGCCTATTCTAATACGTCTTTTTGGCATGATGGTTCTAGGTATGGAAAAACTTTGGGGTTATGTCATTTTATGTGCTTAGTGTTACCTTTTTCCCCCATATTATGTGCATAATTTTTGTATTGACACAATTAGTGGGTAAGTGGTGAATCCATTGTGAGTAGTCACATGTACCTTGACTATCTTTGCATGGGTCAGTTACACCTTTAGAGTCAAATTCTCCATTTTTTTATCATGTTTGATCATTGTTACACCTTTGTCTATGCCAAGCCTACCTTTGGTCACCTTCTTTTACAAGTCAGGGCATTTTTTGACCTTATGGGGCCCTCAATAATGCCCACATGTGAGATCTGTAGGGAAGTTGCATTGATAGTGTTTTGTGGAACCACACTTATAACATGAATGGGGTGGGAACCTTCCACCACTTTGTCCTCCACCCCACCCCATAGTAACTCATTGCAACATAAAACCTATATTCAATTAGACATAGCCTTCACTTCCTTGGTTAGTTTGTCCTCTGAATGCTATAGTGGCCTACCTTACGTCTCTCTCAATGTTTTCATGCATCCCATCAATCACCTCGCAGTTATCTATAGTATGGGTGTACAAATCATGTAATTGAAAATAAAATTTTGTGTTGACCTAGCTAGTGCATTGCAATAGTGGTTAGTTATGAACATCATGAACCTATCTACAAACTTCATATCATAGAATCAAGGTGCATACATTCATTTATGGGCAGTTATTCCTATTATGTCATTTTACCTCATAGTTGGTACACTATAATCCACTTTGATCTTATTATGATGAGATCATGGTAAGATTTTGGAGATGGGAGGCCATGGATGTAGTCTAAACCTCCATAAATGGGCTAATCATAGTATTAATTCTTCTGACCAACTTAGCCCTATGTGCGGCTTAAATTACTTTATGAGGGTTTGTAAAGGTATTTATGAAAAAAACTTTTTGAAATGTCACTAAAAAAATAAAATAAACCATTGTAGATGTTAAAAAGGGTGTATGTCATAAGGTATCTTTGAAAGGAGAGTCTTGAACTTTGCATCATATATGTAGACATTTTTTTAGAGTGTTTGGGTTATCTTTTTCACCATACCAATGTTCGATTGTTCAAACTCTATAATTTCAAATTCCTTAAGGAATTCCTCCTTTAGGGTGTCATAATCTATCATATCCTACTTAGGGTTAAATTTCCTATAGCAGGTATGGGCATGATCTAATAAAGTGATTGCTAACTATCTTACCTTGTGCTCTAATTGGGTTATACCCTGAGCATGCCATTTTAGTTCACACTTTAAGAAATACTCTATGACATTATCTACACCATAATACTATGGAAAATGCATGGTTATTTCATAGTAAATTTTCTATGGGGGATAACAGGGATCTAAATTATTTTTCCCTCTAGTATCTATGTAGGTGGCAATCCTTCAATGCCTCCAAGCACTAGGTTAGGCACCTGCCCCATTGTTACTACTAGTACAATTGATGTTGATAGAAATATACTACTGACTTGTGATGTTAGACCACATCCTATGCACTACTGTCCACTTTACATCACTAACATCAATTGAGATCAGATGTTTGGGCTTAAGTTCTATTGTGGTGAGATAGCACCCAATGGTCTAGAGCTACTTTTCTTCACCTCCTTATAGGGAATAATTTATTCAATCACATAATTACAATCTAAACATACAAATCATATAAAACATATGTTGAAAATAGGATAAATTATCACTCTTGTGATTTATTGAAGTGGGGATCCAGCACATGAGTATACATAATAAATTAAAATAGGGTAGGTGCATCTAGAATATCTTCAATCACGAAGTATTTTAGGAACCCAATGAATTCTACAACCATCAACTATTGAGATCGATCCATCACTTCATCATATCTCTCCTCACACTACTATATTTTAAAAGATCCTTCCCCATGTCCTTCCCACTGACTATAAGTTCTCTCAGCGCTTTTATGTTCCAAATCTTCCATTATCCTGTACCAGCTCCTGCTATAGGTCTATCTTCTGAGCTCTTGTGTGTCAATCTACTCATCCATTTCCATAATACCTCACCTACACATTCCCTTCTCCCCTTTGGACTACTCATACACAAAAAGACTTTAGCTTTCCATACCCAAATATTCAAATCCATAATCCACCAATATCATTTTGATTTTTGTACCTAATTCCTTCACAAACATGCTCCTAGGTTCATATAAAAATTGATACTCTTCTTCCTCAAGGCATGAGTATGTTAAAACTATGAAATCAAGCATGTAATTATTTAATGCTCCTTTCCACCATCTGTCTACTACTCTAATCCAAGTGGCACTCAGGGTCTCAAGTATCTCTAAGCACTCCTTCTATGGGATGAATATGTAGCCAACCATTAGTACACATGCTCATGAAAATTTCAAAAAATATCTTGTACAAAACATGATATAGGTTTTTATAAACCCACTTTTTAAGCCTTTATCCTCTAGAACTCAGATGCTTCATCATAAATATTTCTTATACCTATTACAACTAGTGCTCAATGTTTTCTAGGGAAAGTCAAAGCATCTTTCTATTGGACCATTACAACAAAAATATTCAACATGGGTCTTAGCAATGGAACCAAAATGTTTTATAACTTTTAGATTCAAGTACTCATTTGGTTGTCCATTTTGGTTCAAGACTTATTACAACTAGGTAGAATCATGGGGTTATCTTTCTATGTTCAAAATTTAACACTCAGCTATGCTAGTATCTATTCACCTAAGACATAGGCCTTATGTACTCACCCAAAGTGTACTAAAGAAATAACCAGGTCCTAAATTGAGATAGTTATCCCATTGCACAAGGAAACAAATATAGGTCTTGTTTATTTTAAGGAAGGCCTATGTAGGTCCCTTGGTGAAAATCTTTCATGGACTAGACTTAGTGTTTGGTAGGCACAAGCCTATATTTGAGTGGTCTTAAGGGTAAAAACCTAGGATAAAATAATCTTAGTGTCATATAGGTGATAGATGGGTTAAAGGTATGCTTTAGTTAAAGTGTTCATACTAGGATCATGCTTCATGCAAGGATCTAAATACATGGCATGGGATCTTTTTATACCTAGACATTATATAAGTTATGCTGACATCATGATTTAACATAGGGTATCCATTAAGGCTATGAACCAGAAGCTCTCTTAAACATAACATACATATATTGTAATTATAACATTATAACTATTACATTCATTGCACATTAAACTAATCAATATTAATGACACATCAACCAAACAGAGCATAATTTGATGTAACATTCATCACCATTAATCAAGTTTTAAATAATATAGTGTTATTACTACTTAAAATAGAGTAAATGGTTAAATAAAAATTCTTAATGGCCTAAAGACTCATAGGTGAGCTTGGGCATGTACAAATGGATATTTAAAGACATCCATACTATTCCTAATATAAATTATGTATATAATGTATACATATCATGTCTAAATTTAATGCTCTAGACCTTCATTGCATCAATTTGTGTCTCCATTTTTCTCGTTGGTTCAAGATCCTTATATATCTACATAGGGACATATTTCTCTATGGTGGAGTGTGCACATGAAGTATTGAGTTGGAGCCCTTGTGATCATTCTCCTAGCTTTATCACCTTGCACCATTCTCTCTATAGTCACTACATCTCATCCAACCTAGAATATGCCCCAGGAATCCTATAATCAGTTAACCACCTAACAACTAGAGCAAGGTAAGCATTGAATCCTCTAGCTGACACCAATATGTAAGAATATAAATCATCATTCCAAGTGATTTCCTTATGCCAAAGTATATATCATTCTAGTTTGAATCCCATACTAAAATAGTGGCCCAACATAAATAGGTCCAATAATATCCTTACTATGTTACCATGCCATCCACCTATAACCCATATTTATTCAATCATCAATTGATTTAAAATAATCATGAGGTTTTGGTAAGATCCATAGAGGTAGGGGTGATGTTTTTGTAAAACTTTCTAATGAAAACCTACCTAGTCTAGTTAGAGTGCCTCTAAACATACCTTATACCAAAACTATCAAACATGCCTCTACTAGTTACCCTCAAGTGCTTATGTTGATCTCAAACCAAGATTCAAATATCCTTATAAAATTAAGGGGACCCATGGAGTACTAATTTATGAAAATGCAATAATCATGATGCATTGTCATCAGACTACAAACAATGATATGGACCCCTCTGAAAATTGAATGTTAATTTCCTCCCTTACAAACATGGTACCTATAATCCTTAGTTTAAAGCCTTACATAATAGATGCCTTTCATAATAGCGACATGGTATATACATTCACACATTCAGAGCTCGGTCTATGTGCCCATTATATACACCTCTGGAGATTACATGCCATCTTGGCTCGGGTCTCAGTGGCTCTACAAATGCATAGTTATCTCATTCAACCAATGAATGTACAGAATAGATGTTTCATCCCTAACGAAATGACCACATTAAACAAGCTATGATCTTGGTGTATGCATATGATATATTCATACATCATGTCCAAGAGTTTTACAAAATGGATATATGAGCCTCATAGACTCGAGTCTACTCTAAACGAGTTCTACCTCGACTCAATTTTTGCACTTGTATCATACACCCTCACTGGTCGATAGCCTTTCCCAATAAGTGTAATAAACACCCTCACTAGATCAAATTTATGCCTATGTAAATACATACCATTTTCCATGGTCTCATTGCCTTACAAGCATCTTCATGGGCTAGGACCTAAATAAAATCCCAGCCCAGTCTACATCATTGGTCGTGGATAAGCCTTTGCTAAATATTCGATCATCCTCTTTGGATCTGTATCTTCACCCAAATCTTGAAACACAAAAATTTCTAAATAGACTAATGAATCCCTATCGGGACTATGCAAATAACAATCACCACCTTCAGGATAAACCTATATGAAAATAATACCTATCATGGTCTCATGAATTTACACACAGGCGTCTATATGGCTCAGACCTGGCCTACATGTATTATTTCATGGCCAACGGCTATATGGAATGGTTATCTCACCTCGTCTCATTTGGGTCTGTGTGGTTACCAATGCCATACATTCCCCTTGCCCAGGATTAAACATCCAAAACAAGTTATGAAACATATCACAACCCTATCTTTTCAATATCCTTAGCCTGATTTCTCTCGAGGCTATCCTCTCTTACTTTAATTATTCCTTTTTTGTTTCTTTTTATTCTTAAATCAAGGCCTTCAATCTTAAAATAGTGTTGACCTTATCTCCTTGAATCTTGCATTATCCTATAAATACTCAACTACTCATCTAATAAGGGAGTTCCTCAACTATGCTAGACTCCATGCCATCCTTGGATGATTACAATAATAATAATAGGATTATTGAAATCCTTTGACAACTAATAAACCCATAAAAAACATATTTAGGCCTTATTTCTCCTCCACATGACAAGTATGAATATTTGAAAATATAACTAGGAGGGAAACTTATATAGTTGCTTAGGCTAATGCCTATTGAAGGCTTATTCAACTAGTCCTTGCTAGATGCTCCTTCATCAAATCATATCAGACCTATCTTAATCAAACACATAATTTCAATGCTATGGCCATATAAAATGCTCCACTCATAAAAATAACTCCTTCAATAAGAGTACCAATTGATTTTTTAGGTCATTCTAATCTATGTATGGACTCAATTAACCTAAAGTAATTAAGTAGGAGACATGTTTGATGTCCCATTCATTAACGAAAATATTTTGGCCTCTACTTAAGTACTTGTGCCAAATAAGTGTCTTCCAATTTAGGCTAAGGTGAGTTAATTTTAGTACCAAATAATTTGAAATAATAAATACCTCTTGCCAATAACATGAGTGGTTCAAAATAGTAGAGGGAAAGAATGCCTACTTCCCAACTACAAAAAGTTACTCCCACTCCTCAACTAGATGCTTATTCAAGAACACAATAATAGGGGATAATTAATTAAGTGCCAACCAATGTTTTTCTTCAAAAAGTGGTGAATATTACCCTGCCTCAACAAGTGATGGATAATATTGTTTAGGCATAGGCTCAAACTAATTTACCACATCAACAAAGGTAGAACACTATACCACCTCAGTAGGTAGAAACAAATGTTCCACCCCAATAGGTAGTGACAAATGTACCTCAAAAATATCAAACTGATGTACTTTAACAATCACAATCATTTTCTAATCAATAATATGTTCTAATTTTTAAATGAAAAATGTCAAACACCCAACAAACATATAGCTCACAAAAGGTGTTTGTTCAATAAATAGTTGCCAATGTCCAATAAATGTCTAGAAGGAAACCTTTGCCTTTTACCCAACATGTGTAAAATATTCAAAGATAGGGCCTTGGTCAATAAAAAGTATCACTTATTTAGTCAAGTTAGACTAGTCTGTATTAAGTTCTTACTCAAACCTAATAAGAACAATACCTTCCATAAAGCCACATAATTCCATCACAACCTTAATTACCTCAACCCCAATACCATATTCTAAATCTAAATCAAAATATTTACCAATAATCCATGTAATATCAAGAACCTAATCCCAATATATGGATGCATATTCCTAGTTAATTGGTCCATCAAACCAACATTCCATTATACTCCTTACCTCTATTGTACCATAGTCAAGGTAATCCACCTTTAACTACCCAACCACAACCACAACCAAGTGTGGCATCAAGTTTCCTAGCCCAATAACTGCAATAGATGAAAGATGCAGTTTCAACTATTTAGATGAAAAATAGATAGAAACTTAAATTGGATGTCCTGTGGTCATACCTATTTAACGTTAAGTACCTCTAGATACCATTTCCTCCAGGATATGAGCCACTTTGAAAAATATAAGTATAAAGGAGATCATTGAGAAAATCTAAAAGAGGTTTTTGTTAGTTTCTAACCATTGGCCTATATTGACATCTACTTTCTTATTATTTTTCCTTGAAGTCTGGATGGATAGGCTATTGAGTGGCTTCTAAAAATTCTAATGAACTAGGTATCTAACTTTGATAATCTATCAAATAAATTTATACAACATTTATCCTCTAATCTTGACCATGAGATTTTATTAGTACATTTGAGTCAATCTAGGCATAAAGTTGGCGAGAGATTTGAAATTTACTTATAGAGATGGAGATCACTTACTATTTTCTTCACCCATAATCTACTAGATTAATTGACATTTGTGTCTACCAAAAAAATGCACAGTGAAATATCTTACGACTTAAATTTGTGGTGTTCTCACACATTCAAAAAAATCATTAAGAATGGTGTACCAATTGAAAAGGCCCTATATCAACAAAGGTATTATCCAGTTGTCTTATTCAAACCATAACCAAAATTAGATCCAAAACCAAAAAACATGTCCTAGTCAAAACCCTAGCCCAATCCAAGTGAAAGTGTTTGAACCTTCTCAAGATAATAATTATGAAAAACTTAATCCATACAATCATAAAAAATATTGTTATCAATAATGGAGTAACTAAGTTGCAGCATGCTCGAATGCTATAAACACCATCTGCTCAGCCTATGTCATAAATGGAACCTATCCATCAAAAAACTAGATTATGCCTCAATCTAGGCTAGTTCCTCAAATGCTAAAACCACCACATTTATAAACCCCTCCTCAAATAAGAAAACCTAATCCTAAAGTTTTCAATGACCTTAATGTGTCTATTGAAGAAATGCTTTGAAAATTAGCCATGGCTACTATGATTAGCTAGCTAGTTCTAAAACACATTCTTGAGGGAATATATTATCTAGATTAATACAAATATAACGTGTTTTGTGAATACCATTATGTTTATGGACATTCTACATGTCTTTGCATACATATGAATCACCTCATTGATAATATGTTGGAAAATGGAGAGATCTGGTTGGATAATAGAGTATATAATTCTAATCAAAATATGGGTATCTACCAAAATCCTTCTCCACCACATAACAATGCTAGTCAACAACATTAACAATAAAGACCATAATAATAATAATAATAACAATAAAAATAACCATAAAAACAACAACAACAACAACAACAACAACAACAACAATAACAATAACAACAACAATAAAAATAACAATAATAATAATAATAATAATAATAATAATAATAATAATAATAATAATAATAATAATAATAATAATAATAATAATAATAATAATAATAATAATAATAATAATAATAACCACTAAATAGAAGGAATCAAGGCTAAAATGACCCCAATAACCAATAGACCTACCACGCAGTTGAGACTAAAATATAACTATAGGTCATATTGAGGGAGGTCACATATCTACCATTACAATCAATCCTAGATCAAGTATTAATAGACTAGGACTGTTATCTAATAATGTGAATCAACCTACAAATATTTGTAATCCTTCCTTGACCTGTGACTATATTCAAGGATAATAACACCCAAGGATTACCATTTTAAGACCTTATGCTAGTAAATCTTCATTTCCCCATGATTATATCCAAACACAAGAATAATCAAGAAATATCCTCTATGGTCCACCTCCATCACTTTTTAGTTATGACAGTCATGTATCTAATACAAATTATGTAATCATAACTTAGTGGTATATAATCACCATCCTAAGCCTACAACCTCTTGCAAATGATCCGATCTAATTCTCTATGCCAGCTAGGAGTAGTCCAATTACCACTATTATGGAAATGACATATGATATTATATAATAACTCAAAAGACACCAACACAAATTTCCATCCTAGATTTGTTACATATGTCTACTATCTATAAGAATATACTTACATAACTCCCAGGATAATTCTAGGTGTTGAATGACATCACACCAAAACAATTAAAGTCTTTAGTTAGACACCTAGCCCTAAGATAATAGTTGAACTTAGACTAAAGTGATATGTCATCCCTTATGCCAATCCCTAATAAGCCATTATACATTAAATTTTTCATCATATGACATAAATTTAAACTTGTCCTCATAGACAATGGATGAGGTTTGAATATTATGTCTTTTAAGTTAATCAAACATCTAGGATATACAACCACTAAACCTCAAATAGAGACTATTAATATCAAATCCTATGATAACAAAGAGTGGAAACATAAAGAACCATATTTTTTCTAGTGATCATTGGGCCTTTGACCTACAACACACTTTATTATCTGTTACAGATAGATTTGTCATACAATTTTCTTTTAAGCAGGGCATGGATACATGAAATTAATGTAATCCCTTACACATTCCACTAGTGCATCAAGTTTCCTCAATCAGAGATAGAGGTAATTATACATGGATATTTATAGACATATGACCATTCCAAGCATATCAATGCTAAATATGAAAGTTACAATTATTGTTTTGGTCTAGAACTAGTACTAAAGAAGGACAAAGACAAAGATAAACTTCTTGAATTTGTAGACGCCAACTATATAAACCCTAATAGCCTTGCCTAAAACTCACATACACCTCATATTTAAATGTTTTATCATTTTACCATTTTGAACAATGGTCTAGAAGATTATTTTACCCGTGACACATTCCATATTTCCAAGCTTCCACAGAACCCCACAACCTATGGAAGACCCAAAAATAAGCCAATTTTCATGTAATGGTAATGAAAGGGACAAGGAAAGCTTCATATCCCCACTCCTATTATTTTCAAATCTACCAATAGTAAAAAATAAGATCCACATTCCAGTGATGATTCTTAGTTATATAATGACAAAATGGATATTTTCTACCAAAGTGCAAAGTATCCCATCCCTAACAAGATCATGGATAACAAAGGATATGAAGGTAAAGGCCTGGGGATAACTTAATAGGGTATTATTGAGACCATTTATATGATAAAATACAAAGGAAATCATGGACTTGGATTTAAATATCCTAAGAGTGACCCCATATATCCTATTCGTGCTCCAACACTAATAACTAGTGATGATGATGCTTGCAGTGAAGTAGAGTATAATCGTAGAATATATGAAGGCCTTGCCAATACAAACTTACTTGGCCCATATACCATTTTCACCATCACACTATTAATTTTACAATTCCCACTTCCTCTTTATCATCACCAACTAATAGATTGGTATAAATAAGAATCCATATTACCTTTAGATGATTTTTATAATGATGACGCCTTTTGTGATTTTTTTTGGTTTAAGAGATAATGTTCTATTGGGAGACCATAAATAAGGGTTATCTACTAAATTGGATGCTAAAAAATATTTTAGAGATCTAATGAATACCCTTAGCCAAAAGAAATAACAATAAAATACTGAGGTGACAAAGTGAAAACCTCTTTGAGGTACTTTTGTACTAGGATAAAAGTAAAGAAAAAGTCTAGCCTCTTGGTGAAAACTAGTTTTAGGAAACACTAGATGGGGATGTTCACCATTGTTTTCATGAAGCTCAAGAGATCACCAATGGTGAACTTGATTTTGGGTCTGAGTTCAATATAGAGGAATAGAATTCCTTCGATCGAATTATTCTAGAATGACTTACATTATTTATTACATGTCCATTGTTATCATTAGGAGATTCAAATTCATCCTATTTGGGAGAACTTAAAGAACTAGTTTGACCACTTAATTTTTTAATTATTTGCTAATTCACATCCTTGACAACTATTATATATGATGTCTTGACTAACCTAGTAGAAAATAATACAAAAATAAACATTAGGACTATAGAGGAATGAAGTGGATAAAATTAGGCATGTCCCTAACTGAGGAGGAACATGAGGTTATTACAACCATTTTAAGGGAGTTTGTTAATATATTTATATGGGCCTATTTTGAAATATTATATTTGGACCCCACCTTGCTTTTATACCATCTAATTTTACATTATGTTGTTAAACCTATGAATAAAAAAATGTACGAGATGCATCCTCATATTGTTGTGATGGTTAAGAAATAATTGTAAAAAAATATTGGAAGTGAGATGCATCAAATCGATTGACTATTTAGAGTTGATCTCAAACATTGTGCCTATTATTAAAATTCTAGCAGGGATCAAAATTTGAACTAATTTTATAAAAATAAATAAGGCCTACCTAAAGGATGAATTTCCTCTACCAAATATCAACATGATAGTTGAATCCACAGCTGGGTATGAAATACTTTCTCTCATGGATGGTTTTTTAGGATATAACTAGATTAGGATTGCACTAGAAAATTGACACTAAATAGTGTTCACCATTCCTTTAGGTATATTTTGCTATCAATTTATTGCATTCAAAATCAAGAATGTCGAGACCACATATCAAATGGATATAATAGTTATATATCATGACATGATACATGATATTGCTTAAGACTATGTCAATTACATATTTGGTAAATCTAAGACCCATGAAGACCATCCAACCATACTACAAAGGATATTTGAAAGGATTTATAAGTACAAGGTTTGAAATAATCCTAAGAAGTGCATCTTTAGTATCACTTAAGTAAAAATTTTAGGCTTTATTGTCTCTCATCAAGGCATTGATGTTTATCCTACCAAGCTTCAATCTATTATCGAGATGCCACCACCTTCTACTTTGAAATAACTTAGTAGTTTACAAGGAAAAATCTAGTCTATCAGACACTTGATTTTGTAGTTGGCCAATAAATGCCATATTTTTACTAATTTATTTAAAAAAGGTATTACATTTATTTGGGATACATAATTTCCGAAAGCCTTGGACAACCTAAAAGAATACCTAACCAATCTATATGTTCTATTACCACCCATGTTAGGGAATCCATTTCTACTATACCTATATCCCAATGACAATTCCCTAGGGGCACTTTTAGTTTAGCATGATGAAAATTGAAAATAACACATTGTGTGATATATAATCCATACATTGGTCACATATAAACATAACTATACACCAATAGAAAATGATTATTTATATAAGGCATTTGTTATCCAGAAGCTGCATCGTTATCTACTCAACAACAAGACCATAGTCATTGCCAAAGTATTTAAATTTAAGTATCTATTATCAAAAATAGATTTACAAGGCCACAAGGCTAAATGGATCATGATTCTCAGTGAGTTTGAGATTGAGTATGTCAATCAAAAGGAGATAAAGGGATAATTACTTATAAATCAACTTGATGAATCTAACGTTTTAGATACTAAAATAGTCACTTTTTCATTCCCAAATGAGTCCATCATGAAGATCATAGAAACCCCTCATAAGGATCAATAATGGAAGCTCTATTTTTATGGGTCATTCACATGTCATATATTAGGATCAAGCTTGTTATTTATTACACCATAGGGTGATCTCATTCCCCAATCATTTCATATCATCTTTCTTTATACTAATAACATTGTTAAATATGAATCACTCATTTCAAGGCTTTGTCAAGTAATATAATGGAACATTTATCATCTCGTGGTTCATGGTAATTATCAAATAATCATCTATTAGGTTACACACTAGTTTCAGACACACGATGATAAGATGGTACCATACAAAACCATGGTAGACATTCTCAAGTAGTAGATTACCCACATTCAATTTGATCACATACCTTGCGATAATAATAGGACATCAAATGCCATGGCCACCATTGGTTATTTGATCTTTAACACAATTAAAGAAAAATTCTATCAGTTCCTTGTTAAACCTCTTCTTATGCCTACTCATGAATGCTTGATCATTGAAATGATCTATGAAATTATTAGTACCAGTTCTATTTGGTATTCATACTTATATAACTACCTTCATGATAAAATCCTTCCACCAGACCTTTTAAAAAATTAATAAATGTCTTTCACATACAAGCCTTTTGATACACATTAATTGGCCCAACCCTATATTATATAATCTTTGATGTGACTCTACTTTGTTGTTTGAATTTAGTAAAATCTGTATTAATAATAATGGAAGTTCATGAAGGAGTTTGTGGAGCCCACACTAATAGGGTCATCCTTGCCAAAATGTTATTACATATTTGTTACTATTGGACAACCATAGGAAAATATGCAATTGATTATGTCAAAAGATGTGAAAAATGTTAGAGGCATGAAAATTTGATTCATGCTTTGGCCAGAACACTCAAACTAATGACTACACCATGGGTATTTTCAACGTGGGGAATCGATCACATTAGGAAGATTTTATATCTTGGGGAAGTATGATAATGGTTTGGTAATTTCATACTTCATTATTGTCATATTCCATCTAATTACCAGTGATACTAATTATAACTACATTTGGGAAAATTAATATCATTAATGCATGCCATTGTTTCCTAATTATAACCACATATGGGAAAATTATGAAAAACACCTTTACACTACATTTTTGCATCACCATTACATCCCTATGATATACTATGCTATTTTCCTAATTCAAAAACTTTATTCCACCTATTCAAATCCTTCATTGTAAAGAAAAACTACAATGATTTGAGGTTTCATTCAAGACTATGTAGGTAATCTTTGATTCATGTTGAGGCCAATTCACTCACCTCCTTTCCCATGATTTCATAATTTTATGAGCATGATTAAGCTATGCCCTCACCATTTTGTAATTTGGATCATTATATATCTCATAATTCTCAATTGAGTTGAGATGCCTACAAAATTCCAAAAAATATAAAAAGTCCTAAAAATCACAATATCATGAAAATTGTCTTAGAATTTCCATGTAAGATATAATCCATCAATTTTTTTTCTGATGGACCATTTTATTTTTTTTAGTTTATTCATATACCACCAATGTGTTTTTCCTTCCATTCTTAGGAGAACTACATTGGCCAAAGGTTTGCACAAACAGTTTAGGCACCACTTAGATACATAGGGTATCTCAGGATAGCTCAATAACACCTTCCTTTTTTTCCACCACTTTGTTTCCTTAAAGATCCTATGACTCTTAATTATTTCAAAAGTAACCAAATATCCTTTAGATTTTACATCCCTATGGGGCTTAGCCGTACACTCTCATCATTTTGTGAGCAAATTTATTCTACGCTCTCGCCTTTTTGTAAGCTCATTGTCTTTCTAAACCTTAGTAGTAGACACTATGAATTACCAATTTAGTTCATTTGTGGATACTCATATCTTTCCTTTTAGTGTGTTTTTATCCTAAACCATACTCTCATACTCACTTTATTTGTTTTTTTTAATTATTTCATGATTATGAATGTCATCCCTCTCTTTTGTTATGCACTTGTCATTTTGTGAGACCATTTTCATTTTTCTTTACATGATAAATGTATTTTCTTATCTTCATTTTTTTATATCCCATAGCCTATGAGAACTAAATTTGTCCTAAAGATTATGTTAGATCTTACACCAATGGAACTATGTAAACAACTTACACTTGCCAATGTATTTGGAGTTAGCTTGGCTACCCCTTCCTTTTCTTTTATTCCCCCATTTTATTTATTTTTGTGTTGTTTTTCCGTATAACCTAGGGGCAACATTGTTAGTCTTTTATTCTTTCATTGTTATACCAACATAAAGGCCATGTAGCTTGGGAGTCACCCTATGATCAAGAGTAACAAATCTATTACACATGAACGAACAATTTATATTATTTTTATACTAATATTATGATTAACTAGTGTTTATATTTTGTCTTTTACTACTTAAAATAGTTAGTTTATTGCACTTTTATTTTCTTTGGATTGTTTCTTTCCTTTGTTTCTATTTTTTGTAGCCATGTTCATTTATTTTTATTGGTGTATTGTTTTGTTTTTATTTTATCTATTTAACTTTTTATTTGTAGGTATTCATAGGATTCTTAGACTTTATTTACACTTGATTATTAATTACCTATATTTTCAAATTAAGTTAATAGTGTACATTCCTCCACTTAGATCAGTGTAGTATATTCACTTAGGATTTGATTTTTCATATCATACATCTAGATGATTTATACTTGCATTTAAACAAATTTTACCATGATTTGGATAAACTTTATTCTTATAGTTATCTATAACTCTAGTATATAATATCCAAAGCTATAATAAAAATTAGTTTAGTGGAGCTAAAAAGGAAATGGTATCACAATTCTTCTCCTTATTCACACCTAATTTTTTTTTGACCTACCAAAATGCAAAATAATTAAATAACAGATGAATTCTAAATCCTTGATAGTTAGGATGTGCATACTCATACTATAACATATCCCAAATTCATATTTATCCTCTATTCCACCTCATTATTAGTCCATGAGTATGGATTTAGTATGTAATCCCCATTTCTTCATTTGTATTATTGGGGTAAAGTCAAAATGCATCATGCCTCCATCCACCATCCTAGGGGAATTTTTCAATGTACTAGTGATTTTAACCCATTTTCACAAATCATTATATCCATCTACCCTACTAAGGCACCTGCCTGTGCTAATTATTATAACTACCTTTGGGTAAATCATTATCTCCATTTGCCCTACAGTGGAATTTTTCATTACATTGATTATTTTAGATGCCTTGAGAAAATAATTATCTCTAGCTACCCTACTGGGGAATTGTTCATCATGATAATTATTATAACTATCTATGTGAAAATCATTATCTCCATCAACCATGATACGGAATTTTTCATTTAACTAATGATTATAACTACCTTGAGGAAAATCATTATCACCCTCTTATCTTATTGGGGAATGCTTTTACTACCCTAATGCTTATAACTACCTTTGGGAATATAATTATCACTTTGCTTCCCTACTAGGGGACCTCATTGTCACACTAATTATAACTACATTTAGGTAAATGAGAATTTCCACCCTCATTACCTCTAGGTCACATCATTTCCTTCTTTTTGAAGAAAAGTTCAATGGCTTTGTTTGTTACCCACTCCCTTAAGGGGGCATCTATAACTCATCCATCACCTTTTGGGGCATTGGTCATTAAAAAAAAATCATTCATTGAGAATACGTTACTATACCTATATCTTGAAACATCTTCCCAAACAAGGGAAAACTATAGACACCACATTTTGTTAACAACTATGGTCCAATCATAATATAGATCGATTTCTACCAAATAGTGGAAATTAAACCTATGAATCACTAAATGTTCTAGTTTCATCTAAAAATTAGACAATAATTCTCAAAATCATGCTGATGCATCCCTGTTTTGTGTATTATCTTGTACGTAATAGTAACCTTTCATAGATTCATCTCTAATCAACTTTTGAACTAGAAAATTGATAGTTTGACCTTTAGACCCATCAAGCAGGGCAGTTAAATAATTCATAAAGTGAAAAAATGTTAATAAAAATAAATTAAATAATAAAATAAAATAAGATGCTTAAGTGAAATTTCCATGTGAAATTAGTGAAAATGAATTTTGTAAAAAGTAAATAATAATAAAAATGAGGACACAATGATGTCATCATCCTCAAAGTCAAGGGATTGAAACTATCTCCCTAAAATCTTTAGATTGAGAAATGGAGAGCCATACTTAATGAATGAAATCCCTATCCAAAATATTAATTAATTTCCACCTCCTTAAATAAACTAGAGTTATTCTAAAATTAAATATGGTTAACTCTAACCAAACTATGCTTAGGTTAGAGTTAGTTTTAATGGATATAAATACAAGGCTTCACCCATTGCTCAACAATATATTTTAGTGTAATGTTATTATGATAAAATACCTTAAAAAATATATTATTTTTAGTGTTATAATTCTCATTTTGAGGGAATTCTAAGATAAACTAAGTGAAATCTAAAGCCAAGCCCAAAATTGTCAAGGTGACAAGGAGAGATGATGCAAGGAGCAATATTTCCAAGGATTCTTTTATCATATGATAGAGCACATTCCTCCATGTCTACCATTCAAATATTTTTCTCAAGGAAGGTAAATAATGGTTGCTTTGCCTTCTATTTATATTTACTTATATTTTTCTCTTACTCCTTGAGTGTCTAAGCTTGAGGTGAATACTTTTATTAGTGTGTTTTTATTTGATTGTAATCATATTAACATGATATTAATCTCCCCTCTTAGATTCTTATTCATCATTATTAAATTTTATGAAAACTATTCATTTTATCATGAAAAGAGCATATAAACATAATAATATCACATTTAACAAGTGACTATCATGGTACATATGTGTTATAGTCACATAGAATTGGATTTATATGGGGTTTCTAGTTCTTATCTTCAATCATTGATAATTAGAGAATATCACTTATACATTAGTGATGAAAAAGACCATGACACAAATTTTTTTAAACATTTTTAAAAGTTGTTTATTTCGGATCATGATTACCATTATGTTTGGTTTGATGGTTGTGTAGCATAGTTCAAATATTCAAGGCCTTTTTTCATTTTGTAGATATGATCAATTTATTAACAAGAAGCATGTGTTGTTTTCTTTTAGTGTCATCATGGGAAGGGAGAACATGATAGTATTGGTGCTTTCATGAAGAGTTCTCTAAGGAAACATAGTATTAACTATGATGGAGATAGATTGAGTGATGCCCACACTATCATTGAATTGTGTAGGATGAATTTTTAAATTAATGAATCTCTAGTTGGGAATAAATCAACTCCACACAAAGTGTTTTATGAAATTATAGGCATGCTATATGATTTAACCTTTTAGGTTTTTACATAAGTAATTACCTGTGTTTGGTTAAAGGGATGAGATGCCTAAATTGATTAAATAAATTGAAATAATTAACCTAATAATTTAAAAATGTTTTTGAACTTATTTGAAATTTTATGAATAGAAAAAGGGATAAATAGATACTTAGCTAAAAACTCACTGACACAGATGATTTGGGTTCTAAAACTAGAGATTTGTGTAATAGTCAGTGTTACTAACAAGATTTTGATATTTATATATTCACTAGATAATAGTGCCCAATTTTTATAGTATCACCATCTATGTGTAGTGTCCTAAATGTGGCACTAGTTTCCTCTTTATAGGATTTTTCCTACTTTTAGGGAGAACTTATGCCTATGTCTATATGTTTTATTCTTATGTGACCAAAACCTATAGTTGTGTATTGTACCTAAAAACCCTGATTTGATGTGTAAACCCTAGTTTATTTGAAAGTATGATAGGATAAATAATTGAATGCATTAATAGGATGAACTCAACATCATAAACACCCCTCTGTGTAGAGATTTTCTTACATACCAAAACATTGAACAAAGATCAAGTCCACTATAGTTCTCCCACCTAGTGTTTGATCTATGTTCAAGTGAATGATAAAATGAGAAAATCCTTGGATGACTTGAATGCACTTGAGTATTAAAATGATTGAAAATTAGACTTAGGGATGTTATCGATGGTAGTATATAGAAATTATGGTAGAATAGGGGTAATGTGCCTTAATTTTGCATATCTTTGTCTTAGGTTTGAATTGTTTTTGCATTTATTTTCCATCTAGTGAATAGAGGTGGATTAGAATTTTATTTATAGAGTCCTATTCTTTTTGCATATAATAAAATTATCTCAGGCCAACCTTAAGATGGGCACAAATTTGAAAAGTTTTTTTTTGGGAAGATATGGGGTTAAGGATAGTAACTCCTACTTGGGAACACTAGCACCATGTGGTTGTAGTGTCCCAAATGTCCTTTTGGAAGATTTCTTAAAAAGTTATATTGGGGTCAGAGGTGACATTTTAGGTACTATGTCCTTATTGGATTTAGGTGATTGTGGTCTATTGAATGACTTGAACTGTAAGTATAAGGCTCTAGAATATGTCTATGTCAATCCTATATATATGGTAACTCAAGTGATACTCTTGGTATCCAATTACCACTTTTAGGTGATTACATTATGAATTTAATGGATTATATTAATTATTATTGAGTGCATGTTATTATGTTTAATTTTTGAATTGGTTATACATATATGAAAATTAATTGATCACACATCAACACACATTTTTCAAAGGATACACAATATTGGGTCTGTGCATTATATAATGAGCACTAATAATCATAACTAGGAATTAAAAATAATAAATTATTACTATTTTTGTTATTACTATATAGTAGGAGAATATGAAATGCTTAATATTTAAGCATGTAGTTAAGTCAAGAAATGGAATATGATACATCTAGTTGTGAACGATTCCTATGGGATAGATCAATATGAAAACTTCAAAGATAGTCCTTTGATATCATTAGATTATGACCACATATCTAGGCTAGTTGAAATAGGTAACTAAGTAAGACTTACTATATATTTGATTCATTAATATAGGGTAAATATAATTGTTTCTTGTTTAGGTTATAATAAAAGTTTAGAAATATAATATATATTTTTAATGTAAGAGATGTATTTGTATTTATTGTTGATGAAGACAACTCTAAAAATGTTAGTTATTAATTATTGTGATGTATAAAACAATAGAACATGTTAAGAAAATATATGATAAGTGAGGGAATATTATTTCCTACTAGGTTATTTGTACTATAGTGGTCATATTTAAAAGAAGTGAGAGTTATTCCAAGTGGAATTCACTTTTTAATTATGAACTAGATAACATGGTCTTGCATTATAACCACCATGTTATTGCAACTAGGTTATATCTTCTTAGAGTGAAATGATCATGAAAGTGAACTATGTGTAAACTAGATAAGGAATATCATGAAAGGATCTTATATGTTATTATGGAGTGAGCTAAACCAATGAGTCTTCTATAGTTTTTAATAGTTAATTTATTTTTCATTTTTGAAATGTTAAGTTTCAATTGAAATTTGTTTGTTTAAAATATTTTTAAATGAAACCCAGTTATTTAAAATGAAATATTATTTTAACAACACATGATACATGATTATTATCTAATTTATTGATCAGTATACATACTATTGTGTAGTGTACTCAAGTATTGAAGTAGATTAATACATTGTGTCATGACTTCATCAATCTTATTGATATTGTTTTTCATTAAGTAAATTAATAAATTTCAACCTGAAAAATGTATTAATTGACATCATTAAATATTTCATCACATGTAACCTTGTAAATTATGCTTCCATTTTTTTACTAGTAAATTCTTATGTTTTGTGTTATGACATAGTAAGTGAACTAGATACATGTCGAAAGGCATCACTATTCAAATAATATTTTATTTTAAAAAAATTAGATATATGAAAATAAATAGAATCTTTAGGAACAAAAAAAAGTGTAAATATATTTGTTAATATTTTTTAATAGAGGTAAGAATCATAATATGGAGTTCAGCTTTTGCTAACTTCTTTATGAAGTTTATATTAACAAATAAAATAAAAAATTGGTAGTAAACTATCTCACCAGAATTTTAACTCTAAATTAAAATAGCATTTAAACATTATTACATGATTACATTGACAATGTAGATTAATAATGGGCTTGTAAATATTATTAATTAAATTTTAATTAATACTTAATATCTAATTAAGAGTGCATTTTTTTTAAATCTTTTATGTCAATGAACATCACATGGATTATTGCACTTATAGGTTTCACTAAAATTGATGTTCTTAATCAAATATTGTTGATCTTGATCAAGCAAGGTATTTGGCGTTAATAGAAGAGACTGAACCTATAACTAAATGTTTAAAACTTAAGCCACTCTTTTTATGAGAGAGAGGGAACCAATTTTTAACTAATGATGGGATAAATTTATTAAAATGATTATCACAATTGATAAGGATATAAATATAATCCTAATAATGAAATCCACTCTACCCTGGAGATTTGTAAATTGATTTTTGAAATCTTTGTTTTCAAGCTTTAAATGCATAGTTAGGTCCTTTGTTATAAATATTGGAATTGGAGTCATCATAAGTGTTTTGTATTAAGGTAATTGTATGCTAAATAATTTATAGATGAACTTCAAATAAGCGATTAAGATTTTGGTTCAAAAAATATCTATACAACAAAGTGAGATACCTATCAACTATGGACATCGAAGAAAGATTGGAAATATAAATGTCATACATTTTAAAATCAAAGACTTCTTTCAAGCACAATTTTGGAATGCTTATTATTCCATTGAGGTTTGTTAATCAATAATTCCAACAAATTTAATCTTTTGTTTTATTTTTAGGTATGAGCATTAGTTGTACATTTTTTTTTGAAATGATATTTGGACATGAAAAATTCAATTATTTATCAACCCTATATCATCATGTATTCTTTTAGGTAATATAATATTAAAAAATGGTTACTAAAAGATATGACATAAAATGAATATCATTGCTTTTCTTTGCAAGGCAATTATTCTTTTTACATGGACGATTTGGATAACTTATAAGTGGGATATAACTATGAATATTAAAATAATGAATTTAGATTATTTTCTTCTTAAATATCATGATATTTTATAAGTAATGATTTTTTAAGTAAAATTAGCTCTTATTGATGTAATAAATGATGCTTGCTTTTAAGTCAATCACCATAGGGATAATTATGAGTAGTGGGAGAGAGATCAATCATGCATGTGTGTTGTAATGTAAAAGATTAATTTGAAATTGATTTTAAATATTATAGTTGTTAACTTAGATAATATGCACAAATTACATTTAATAAATTTTAGATGTTGTAGATTAGTTTACGTGCATTGAATAGATTTTTTTCACCATAAATGACATCATTGATATGTTTTCTACATGGTTATCATGCATTCTCAATGAGAAATTTTTAGCTATCAAAATGTTTTCCATTATATATTTCTAATGTAATATTTGTATCATATGCATGTGGTCTATCAACAATATTTTCATTGCATGTGATCTCACAACTCCCTCACGTAGTTAATAACTATTCTCTTGGGCATCTATCACCTATATTTAAAATTATAGTCATATTTTAGATCAAGACAATTGGGGTAAATATTTGTTAATATACATCCATTGAAATCTTAGTTTATTTATTATCCATTGACCTATGATGTTATGGAGGAGGATTGTAAAGTTCATCACAACAAAAATAACAAGGATATAAACAATCATATGTAATTGAATGTCTGTCAGGTGTACATGAATATATAAAAGTATAAACATGAATATAAAAGTGTAAATGTAAATATACATGAAAAATAAATATATGTGATTATAAAACAATAAATAAATCACTACAATCATTGTCATTGGTTGGCACAAGTTTCTGATCCCTCATTACTACCAGGAGGTTGATCCTGTATTCAAAATATAATAATTAAATAATTAAACTCTATACATTATTAACATGTTAATTAATAAATTACTACATAATTATATAAAAAATTAAAATTGGATTTTAATTAATCAATAAATACAAATAAAACCATGTTTCACCTATGTGTATACAACACACACTTTGTGTTGAACCATGCCCAGTAGATCCCTACATGTTAATTAATAAATAACTACATAATTATATAAAAAATTAAAATTGGATTTTAATTAATCAATAGATACAAATAAAACCATGTTTCACCTATGTGTATACGACACACACTTTGTGTTGAACCATGCCCAGTAGATCCCTTTATACAAAAAATAAATATATTTATTAGAATATATCATATTAATTTTTTATAACCAATTAATAATATAATTTAAATTTATTTTAAATTTTGTACACCTATAATGAGATGGTATGAATTTCACATTTAATATGTGCCTCATCTACTCCCTAAATAGAAGGCTTAGTAGCATGCAAAACATTATCCTCATTAGTGTACAAAATAATAGGCTCAATAACATGAACAATAGAAAATATATCTCATATCCACATCAACCTAATGTAAATTTAAGTCACATCCAAGATATCCCAATCATAAATTATTCCCATCATGCATAAGTAATGCAATGTATCCATGGGGGTGTTAAAAATGTTGAGATTCTGATTGACTTCATGTGTCTTGCACAAAAATTCTTAGTGACACTGGCTTAATGTGGAGTTAAACATAATGGAAGGAGGTAATAGGTTATATGTACATGTAAACATATATTATAATTTTTTTTACAATATATCATATATGAAATTTTATACAAAAAAATTAAACTTGTAATTTAAAATGAGCAAAAATAAAATTTAAATTATACAACAAAATATTGGTAAAAATCTCCACCACTTGAATGCTATTAAAAACTATGCATATGGGCTCTCAGAAAATTTTCAAGAGTGAAGAATGCTGGTAATGGTATTTTATTCTTATCACATGCAGCATGAGTCTCAAGAGGTGTATCAAATAATCAAACACTGATACTAATGTCTCAGATCTGTTATCAAGACTACAGATAGTGTCCTCCACATATATAGTAACAAATTAAAGAAGGATGCCATGATTGGCTTATATGACATAATAAGTGTGTAATAAATCATTGGCAAGAATCTG
>JARHVA010005871.1:505000-587500 GCA_037957365.1 Torreya grandis | reverse complement strand
TAGCCTAGTTTTTTTAGGTTTCAGGTCCTTGTAAAACATGGGTGCTTTTATTGGTGTATATTGGTGGTTTCAGGTCCCAGTAAAACCTATTTTTATACTATTCTTCAGTAGGTTTTAGGAATGCCCTTCCTTGTGATTGTTAAGGATTTATCTTTTTTGATTTTGTTAAAGGGTTTCAGGGTCCCTTCAAAACCTACTTTTACCTTAATCTAAAACAAACAACAAAATTTTCATTTCCTATATTTGTCTAAATTTTGACTTCACATTTATAAAAATTATTTGCCCAACCACTATAATGTCTTACACATATTCCCTGCTATAGTATATATTATTTATAGCAATGGTTAATGTGTAAAGAATCTTAATCATGTGAGGCCTATATTCAAAACTTTTGCATCAAATATCATAAACCTATACGTCTAAAATCTCCTAATAAAATAAAGCCTAAAATGTATATAAATTCATATTGATGTTGCCATTCATTGGAATCATGTTTGTATGTACTACATTTCTATTGTTTAATGATTACATCATGAGAATTAATGGTTATAAATGACCTTTTTAGTAGCTCATATTGTAAGCAAATAAGTGATAAACTAAAAATAAAATGGATGCAATGCATCCATCCAAAACATCAGCTTCATTAGTACATGGCAAAATTTTGTTAAAATCAGCCATAGTCCTTTATTACAAACTTATTTACCTTTGGATCCCATATTATTTTAATATTTATTAACACCAAAACACTTTTAACCTAGTTTCCATAATTTAAGACCTCTTGGCAAGTAAAGAGACATGATTACTCCTTTTTTTCTTTAACCTTTCCTTGTTATAAATTAATGTTTTTCATAGATTATAAAAAAGATTTTGTTTCTACACATGACCATACTAATTGAGCGAATCCACAATTAATTTTAGTATTTCATCTGCATATTTATTAGGCTACATCCTTAACAACCTCAACATTGGTTTAATTTTCTCTTCTTGAGGTTATTTACAAACTTTTTTTTTTATAATGGAGGGCTCCTTTATTATTTATTTGTTCACCATCATCTATATTTTGTAGGTATAGAACCATTCTTAGCTTCAAGGCTATAGTCAAATGTTCATCCTCATTTGTCATGAACTTATTCTATTCAAGCTTTGATATTTTCATAGGTATGCATATTCCTACATATATCTAGAATTAAAGCATTTTCCCGCATATATATAGAATTAACTATTTTATCTTTATCTATTTTTTAAAAAAAAAGGTCTATAAATTATACCTAAAAATCTGAAATAAAATAAGATAAAATGTGGATAAAAAATAGTTAGTTCCATATGTGTGTTTATGTGGCAAAACTCATTCTATTATCCTCTTTTTACTTTGACACATCTTTCTCATCTAAATATAGGTAAATTTGATTTGAATACTATCATGAAATGAATTCATTATATGGTTATACTTTTCTTTTAATACCTATTTTTTATATAATTTTAACCATGTCTCCTATTGGCCTACTATCTTAGATTTGAATATCTCTTGTTCCAAACAAAACTTGGGTTCTATATATTATTGCATTCTAATACGTAAAATATTATAAGCTCATTTTATTTTGACCATTATGCAAACTTTGTAGTCCTTAGCATAAGCCATTCAATTTTTATAGATTGTGTAATTAATAATTGGCAAGAATCTAAGAAACCATACGCATCTGGATCATATCACCAATATAATCAATGTCTCTAGGTGGCACTATATGTGTCCTCATATAAGCCTCCTTTGTTGATCTAATGATCATATTTTGTCATAATAATAGACAATAAACCACATAATCATGTGAAATTATTTGTGTGTGGAAATCAATGTTTTACACACCCTCTATTAATTTACTCTATCCTTCGATTATCAAGAGTGCTTCTACATGGTCAAAACCAAGTAAAAAACTCGATATATATATCCTAAAAGTTCGTAGGTGTTAGGAGGTGGAGGTACTCCCTCACATTGACATGCATCTCTATCTTTCACTTTTACATTCCCTTGCCCATAGTATGTAGGATATCACAATAATTTACACTAACGTTTAAGTCAATCTCATCATATAAATATTGAGAAAAATATAAAGGAATGTGGTCATTATTTTTAGATTATCCATGTGCAATGATAAACCTAGGGTATTTCAAGTGTGCCATGTCATCACAGTTGCATTTTGATACTACGTACCTAAGTACCCTAGACTGTCCATTGTAATCAAGAAAACAACAATTTTTAATCATATGTTTTGATATAAGAATCCCTATTTCATTGAAACCCATTGTTATTGAAACACTATCTTATAACTATTGCTTGAATTTATCAAGATTTTATGGATTGAATGGATTATAGGTTTTTAAAGTTTATTTAATATTTTTCAAGTCTTTTAAAATATTTTGATAATGAATTCTATAATATATTTGAATGTCAAGATCTTTCAATATTGTTTCTAATTTCTCTATTTCAGTATCAATTATACGAAACAAATCTCCCATTTGTGTTGTTTTGCATAAATATAAAAAATGAATTAAATGAATATTTAAAAATACATGTAAAACATATACCCAAAAGAAATGCAATTGAATAAATGAACATACTATATAGATAATTATAATGAATAAAATTACTCCTAAATTCATAAAACCACTAAACATGTACACATGAGTTAAAAAAATATATTAGTGAGGGATTCAAGATATGTTCTAATTTAACAAGATTTGAATACACACACACACACACACACACACACACACACACACACACACACACACACACACACACACACACACACACACACACACACACACACATAAAATAGGACCTTAAATAAGATATAAATAAAATTAGAATATGTTAAACCCTATATACTTAGTCTCCAGAAAAATCCTAATTTATTTGCATCTAAACAAACAACAAAATTTTCATTTCATGTACTTGTCTAAATTTTGCCTTCCCATTTCAAAAAACTATTTACCCAGCCACTATAATGTATTTCACGTATTACCTACTACAATATATTTTTTTTATATCAATGGTTAATGAGAAAAGAATCCTAATTATGTAAGGCCTACATTCAAAACTTTGACATAAAATATCTCAAAATATACGTCTGAAATCTCCTAATCAAAGAAATCATCAAATGCGGATAAATGCATTTTCATGTTTCCATTCATTGGAATCATGTTTTTATGTATTGAATATATATTTTTGAATGATTATATCATGAGAATAATTTGTTTTACATTACCCTTTGATTATTTCATGTTGTAAGAAAAAAAGTGATAGCCTGAAACTGAAAGGGATGCAATGCACCCATCCAAAGATTTAGCTTCATTAGTACATGCCAAACTTTGGTTAAAATCAGCCATTATACTTTTTTACTAACTTATTTACTTTTGGATCTCATATTATTTTAATATTTATTAGCACCAAAAAATCTTTCAACCTAGTTGACACAATACAAGACCTCTTGACAAGTAAAGAGGCAGAATTACTCCTTTTTTCTTTAAACTTTCCTCCTTGTTTTAAAATAATGTGTTCATAGACTTTTAAAAAATATTTTATTTCTACAAATGAGAAAATTAATTGAGATAATACCAAATGAATTTCAATATTTCATCTGCATATTTATCAAGCTACATCCTTAACAACCTCAACATTCATTTAATTTTCTCTTCGTGAGGTTATTCCAAAACTTTCTATATCATGGAGGAATCCTTTATTAGTTATTATTTCACCATCATATACTTTTAGTCAAATGTTCCTCCTCATTTTTTATGAACTTATTCTATTTAAGATTTGAGATTTCCATAGGTAAGCATTTTGCCACATATATCTGGAATCAAACCATTTTCCTACACATATATAAAATTAACTATTTTTCCTTGTCTATTTTCAACATTTTGGGTCTATAAATTATACTTGAACATATAAAATAAAATATGATAAAATGTTGTTAAAACATAATTAATTTCATGTGTGTGTGTGTGTGTGTGGGAGGAGGGGGTTTGGGTTGGGGGGACTCATTATATTGTCCTACTTTTACTTTAACACCTCTCTCTCATCTAAATCTATGTATGTTTTGTTTGAATACTATCATCTGATACATTAATTATATGGTTCTACTTTTCTTTTAACACCTCCTTTTCATCTAATTTTAACTATGTCTCCTATTGGGAAACTAACTTAGATTTGAATATCTCTTGTTCCAACTAAAACTTGGGTTATAAATATTATTTTAATCTAATATATAAAATATTATAATTTCCCATCAATTTAATTTATTGTCAACAACCTTAAGGACAATTCAGTCTATTTTGACTATTATGAAAACTTTTTAGTCCTTCACATTAGCCATTCAAGTTCTATAGCTTTATGCCACTACTTTGGATTCATACATCTACCCCTTTATGGATAAATTTAATCTTTATACTCATGTTAAAGACGGATTTAGATATGGCTATCAAACCTTTGACTACATTCTAACTTTGTGAGCCATCATTGAGGAAACCCGTCATAAAGGTAAACATTTATATTATTATTGTGTTGATTTTTTGAAAGCCTTTGATATGTTTGGTAGACATATCCTCTTTTGATGGTTAATATATTTGGGTATAAGTAATAATGTTGTTCAAGTAGTATTTATATTGTATGAAAGAGTCAAAGTTCATTTCTGTACAAGACATGGCACCTCTCTTACTATCTACGGCACCACTAGTATTATATTGGCTTTCCCACTCTCCCCCATCGATGAGATGGGAAAGTTACTATAATTTATGTGTAATAAAATCATATAACTATATAATTATTACTATTTTCCAATGATAATCTCCTTATCTCATCCAAAAATAATGATTTACAGGCTTACCAAAATAATATGATCTTTTTTGACAATAAAAGGTTACAGGTTAATATGAAAAAAAACCATCATGATATTTTCTTAGGGAAGCTGCCAGTTCCATTCATTTAGCTTTTGAAGTGGGATATTAAAAAAATTATTGATTCTATGGAAATAGTTTTGAAAGGCTATGATGCTCAAAATTATTTAAAAATAAATGTTTTGAACTTCAATTCTAAGATACATGTACCAAGTAAGATATTTTTGATACTCTTTATTGGCAAACCACTCTATATGGGTCTAAAGTTTGGGGAAATTCTATAAATTATATAGAGTGGGATCACCTAGAATTATTAAATTTTTTTTTCCTTAATGTAATTTTTTGATGTGAAAACGTAGTTCATTAATATTTTATCCAAGATGATTTCATGCTTGTTAGCCATTTTTGGCCCACATACCAAGCTTCTACCCATATGGATCAATTTACTAATGGATGAGTAGAAGGAAAGGACTAGAATTTAATATACCCCATGGGATGTTAAAATTTCTTTGAATGACTTATAAGTTTATATCATTCATCTAGTTCTTCATTGTGTTCATCTAGACATTTTGGGTCTAGTGGCATAAATTTTGAGTATACAGTTTGATGATTCCATCATTGACATGTGTGGATGAGTAAAAAATAATTAGTTTTATGGGTCTATTCATATTATCCACAAGAATATTTTCACTAATTTTTTGGTCATCCAGGTAAACATATCATATTATATGAGGAGTCAAAGTTTTACTATGTTTCCATACCCATTTTTGAAGAAGCTCACATAAAATAGAGTGGGTAGTTTGATGATGATATATATTGCATCTGTGGTAATATCAATAAAAAATGGTCATATGGGTTTGTTAAAATTAGTCTCTATTTAAAATACACTATGTTTTAGTCCATGCATCTAAGCGTGTCAAAATTTATGCATGTTCAAAGTTGGGTCCTCAAACAAAATTTGCTATGTTTACATACTTAGCCATTTTTGACCATGATAGGTATGCAAATTTCACATAGGAGTGAATGGACCAATCAAATTTTGAAATTTTTATCTCCACATAGAATGCTCACATGACTAGTGGATCAAGCGGAAAGAATCCTTTTGACATAAAAAACATCTCCAACAGATTTTTCCCCTCCATGATTCCTGTAGTTAAAGATATAAATCTTAAAAGTTGATCAACTAATTGGAGATGTGCACATGAGACTCAAATTAAAACCACTAAAAAAATCCATATATTATTAAACTTGAAGGTCTGTGTGATGTCAAATACATCTACATAGATCTCAAATGACATTTATGTGAATATTAAATTTAATCCCCATAAAGTAGTTGTTGGTAACTTAACAATGTTAGTGGGTCCCTCGAAGATCAATAGATCATATTTAATCATACATCAAGATCAATGAAGAGAGATAAGTCTAAAAAATTCAGAGGATATTTATGATGAATATAAAAAAGATAAGTGTCAAAAGTTAGTGGGTCTTCATAGAAGATCAAAAATTCATGTGCATTCATATAACTAGATCTAACCATGTGAGTAGAGTCAATAATTGAACATATTTGTGGAAACAATAGGATAATTAGACCTAATGTAAATGGTCTGAGTTGGCAATCGATGACCAATGAAGAAAGAGGAAAAAAATTACATTGAAGGTCGATGAACTACTTCTTTGACTTGAGAAAATAAAATCTTAAGGATCTATATCACCATTAGAGCTCAATTAGCAATAGACATTGTCATACATGCAAGATGGTCAAGGATAAGGCTACACTACCATTGAAAATTAAATAGGACCTATGGATGATAACCGAGAACACGTCAACCCTATTGTAGAGTCATTCTATGGACATGCTCATTACTTCAAGATGAAGAATCCTTGTACACAGTAGCCTTTCAGATCTCACAAGGTTCTGGATGGCATACAAAGTGTTTAATATTGGACCAAATATAGAGATAGATTATAGAATAGTGTTTATGGAGAAAGGTCAAGAAGTTTTTAGGTTTTCATGAAAGTTGTGACTGTGTGAAAACCAATGCTCTAAGATTGTTTTTATATCTATAAAATGGAACCAGGTTTGAGTTGTAACTATTAGTATGGTCACTTTTCTGGTAAATAGGTACTAATGGCCACCCAAAGTAGATGTGGCATAATTTTATCAATTTTGAGGCATGATAAGTTTGGTCTTCATTAGAATATCATTAGATAATGACATGGAATTCTAAGAATGACATTGGGTGGATTTATAAGGATAATGAGCATTTAATTCTTTTATAAAATTTGTTCTTTCTTGATAATATCTTAAGTCATCATCCTCAAGAGTGCTAATCCATTGAAAGTGGCTCATCCATTTCCAATGCACATCTCTCACTCTCTTTTCTATAAATATCAGATTCCAATTCTTAAAATAGATCCCTCTTTTTGGTATGATCGGACTCTACTAAAATTTGAATTATGACACCTTTTTATGTAATCAATACTAGATTCCATCCTTTTCTAAGCTAGATTGAGGTGTGTTACATGAATTCATGTGCTTTGGTTAAGTGAATGTATGTTTCTTTCTTTTGTTTGAGTTTTTATCACCTTCAAAAAATGATTAGTAGTTATTATAGGTCATTATAAGTGCAATTTATAATTTATTGTCTATCTTGAAAGTGGATATTTTACCTTTCTTGCTAATTTGATAACTAATCAATGCCTTATTCTAAGATATTAATGTGAGATTGATATTTCTGTGTCTTAAAATCATCCCATAGTGTGTATTGTGTGAGTTTGATTGATAAAATCATTGGTGCATCACCTCTTTTACATGCTTTACAAGTTATTATCAAAATCTCTTTCCCTTTTTCAAGCAAGTGTTAGTTTAGGTTTAGTATAGGTGATAAATACAAAATGAATCCAACATTCTCTAGAGGTCTATTACTTTATTAGGATACCCATATCCTAGGATTAGTCCCATGTTAGACTATATTTGAGGAGGAAGATATGAACAATCCCTTCCTCCACTAGGGTACAAATCTAGAACACCAATAGTTTTATCACACTCAATGGGACCAAGTTTCTTTGATTTGATTGATTTTATAAGATTGATAAAAATAATTACAATATTAGGAGAGTTCTACCATCATCAAAAGTTGAATATCTATCAAGTTGCAAAGTTCATAGCATCTTTCAGACAATGCTTTCATGCTAAAGGTTAAAAAAAGAAAATCAGCTAAAGGTAATCCTTCTGAACATATTGAATTTCCTCTTACTTATTATAAAATATAAATATTTAATAGTAAAATAATCTATCCTCCAAAGTATCATTCATCCTTTGGTCATTCTATTATTTTAGTCCAATCTATTATCCCCATAAGCAAAATCCATTTTGCCCAAATGGTTATCAAAAATCAAGTGTTTGTCCCATTTAATAGTGTTATTCCCCTAAATTTAGCCCAATATGATGACATTATTTTCTCTACCCTAAAAATTATCCCTCTCTTCTCTAGAGAATGGGATAAAACTACTGCTATTGAGCATATCCATGATGTTTCCAATCTATGTTCTATTCATAATGTTACTCAAGATAATGTGGCTATCACATTTTTCATTTCCTCCTTCAAGGGAAGACCATTGTAATCATATAGGAACCTTCGTTTGACCTCTCTTTATACTTGGGATGATTTAGGTGCATCTTTCGTTAAGCAATTTGAAGACAAGTTTGATCATCTATTTTAGTTGAACAACTGACTACTATACAAAGGTACCCCCATGAGTTCATGTTTGAGTTTAACCTTAGATTCAAAAATACATGGACTATGATTGCTAGAATGCTTAGACCATCCCTAGAGTATTTAGTTTTGTACTATTTTAAGGCCCTTAATTCTGATATAAGTGTCATGATACAGTCTATGGGTTGTAATACCTTGCCAAATGCCTATGAAATTACTATAAGTGAAGAAAATGGCTTAATAAAAATAGTAAACTTGATCCAGTGCCTCTAAGTCCCATATTCCTAGAATTACAACTTATCCCTCCTCAAGTTCCCTAGATTCCAACTATAGCTCTTATTCCATTTCTAAATGTCTAAGTTCTAACCCCTTCCTAATCAGGCTAATGAGATTAGTGACCTAAAAATGATGTTAAAAGCTTTTGAAAATGAGATTTTTTAATTTAAGAGATATTAATACCAAGGTAGACCTTATCAATATAAAAACTATAATACTTGTCAGTCTTTTAATAACCAAAGACCCCCTTATCAAGGTTTCAAAGATAATATGTAACCTTATCAAAATTAAGGAGCCATAACCCAAACTAGGACATATGCATCCATTAATCCACATGTTCATTCTATTTAAAGATATATTATTCCACAAAATAACCTAGTGCAAGATATAGGTTGACAACCTTTCAATCCAATTGACACTCAAAATCAAGCCTTAGTATCACAAGATGTGACTATGCCACAAATGACATAAGAAGAGTTCTCTCTTGAAGGTGCTTAGTATCAAGAAATTAATATGGATTTCCAAGGATAAGCTCAACAAATTTTAGCGTAGACTAATGCCATTAATGTTAATTGGAAATTGGATGATCACATTGCATTCAACCATGTTGGTAAAACTAGTAACACAAATGGTCAAGTGGCAAGTCTAACTAAAGCTAAAATAAGAGTAGTTGTGGAAGCTCAAGGTATGCACAATACTTCTAGTGTTCCTAATTTTTTTTCAAATAGTGTCAAATATCAAATTGTCATTCATGTGGAATAGAAGATCTAGAATATAGAGATAGTGAAATCTCCCCAAATGCCCCTCACTAGAGAATAACAAGTGGCTCAAAAGTTAAAGCCAAATGTTAGTGGAGCATATTTTATTGTAATAGTACAAATAAAGAAATAAAATTTTAGTAGTAGCATGTGGGAATCCATTTCCATTCTAGGTAAAAAGGACATGCTTATCCAATAAATTTTATATCTTAAGGTATCTGAAGAACCAGTTGAGAAACAAGGAGCTATATTAGCCAATTCAAACCAAAAAAATAATCAACATAATCAGTATATACATAACATGACAAAGGTGGAAAAAACCAATGTCAAATAAAATAAAATTCCTCCCTTCTATCTCTCTTTGAAATTAGGTGACTATTTAGTCCATAATTATATGGTAGATAGTGGAGCTAGTAACATTTCATGCCAAAACAAATTATAGAGAAGCTTGGTCTTGTATATGAACCAAATACCAAAGGAGTATTGAAAGTATATGGATCACCAACAAAGACATTAGGAATAATAAAAGATATAAAACTAACATTACATGATTTACCCAATGTTGTTATTCAACAAGATGTAGTTGTAGTGGACTTGCCTCCCTATTTTGCTATGTGTCTATCAAGAGAATTTGATTCAAAGATTGGAGGATAATTTTCATCTGATTGGAGCTATTTAATGTTCAAAACTAGGTATGTTAATAAGGTTAAAATATATTTTGAACATATTTTAATATTTCATTTGAAGCCATATATGCCAAGTATGGTGAACACTAATTGTGTTATCTTAGGCAAGGTACTAGAAAATTGTGAGGTAGAAACTAAATCACCTCTATATGGAGTCACAAATATTTTACTTTATGAATGGGACTTTGATTTAAATGAACATGATACATAAATTTAAATTAAATAAGAGGTGATTGGTGTTTATTGTCTTCATGAAAATTATGCACCAATTTCAACAATAATTAAAGATGATCAGCCTAGTGATGGACTATGGTAGTTATATTTTGATGGATATAGAAAAAAAAATGTCACTGGAAATGGATTGATGTTAATTTATCTAGACAATCAAAGGTATTTATATTCTCTTATGTTTTAATTTGGTTATTCAAATAATGTTATTGAATATTAAGCATTAGTGTATGGTTTGCAATGGACAAGAAAGATGAAGGTCAATTCCTTAAAAGTCTTTAGAGATAGTGAACTAGTAGTTCACCAAGTAAGAGGACTTAATATATGTAATAACCTAGTATTTAGGTCCTATAGTCATACAATATGGGATGTAGCTAAATAATATCAAGCCTTAAATATTTAGGCCATATCAAGAAATAATACTAAGTATGTAGACAGGCTGCTGTTATTGGGTCATACTTCAGTATCCTAAATGACATAAAAAGGGAAAAAGTTCAATCACATATCAAGATAGTTGTGAGCCCTTATGTCACATATAAAAATGAAAATTGGAAAGTATTTGAAGATGAGTATAATATTTTTATATTATTATAAGAGGAATTTCAATTATCCTCAAGGAACCAACACAAGCATTTGCAACCATATGATGACTAGATCGTGCAATTGAAGACAAAAAAATTGTGTAAAAGGTTGGTCACCCTTGAAAACATATTAAAAAGAGATGATAAATTGAGAAAACAAAATTTTACTTTATCAACGAAGGAATAACACTATATAAATATGGATATCTCCATTGGCAAGAGTTTAAAACTAGGTAAATTTTGCACATTTTCAGAGAAGGAAGCTTTTGTTAAGTTATGCTCAATTTTTGTAAATGCATTTGCATGAAAATATAGTGACCTTAAATGTTTTTATCCAAGTATATATCAACATACCATTGAACTATAGGATGAGACCAGGCTAATCAGATAGAGAGAAAATCCTATTAACCCAAAGCTTAAACCATTGATGAAAGCTAAACTACACAAGCTCATTGAGTCAACTATAATATTTCAAATTAAGAACTCAACTAGGGTGGCAAACCTTGTTCTAGTATGGAAAAATAATTATGAAGTAGAGATTTTTTTTGACTTATGTGACTTGGAAAAGGACTCTCTTAAATACCACTACCCAAAACCATCAATGGAATAGATTTCATAATTAGTGGTAGGTTTAGAAAGGTTCTCTTTATTGGATGGCTATAATGGATTTAATAAAAAAATTGTCCAAGAAGAAGACCAGTTCAAAACAACCTTCATCACAAAGTGGGGGACATTTACATACAAAAAAAATTCCTTTTGGTTTATCTAATATTTTAACCACTATTTAGAAATCCATGGAAATGGAATTTCAAGGTCTCCTCAATAATTTTATTCTTGTTTATTTGGATGGGAGAAAAATATTATCTAGCATAACAGATGAGCATATGATTCACCTGAGGCAAGTGATTGAAAGGTGTAGGGAATTTGGAGTATCATTTAATCTAAAAAAGTGTGTTTTCTCTATGCATGAAGGTAGGCTTCTTAGACATGGAATTTAAAAATATAGTATAAGCATAGATCCTAATAGGAGAGAGTCTATTCTTTCACTTTCATTGCCTAAGTATAAAAAATCCTTGCAAATATTTTTAGGCAACATCAACTTCATAAGGAGATACATTTTAAACTTTTCTACTTTAGCTAGGCCACTCACAACCATGCTAAAGAAGGGTCAGAGTTTTGGTTAGTCTAAATAAGCAGTAAGAATATTTAAAGGGATAAAGAAAGCTATAACTAGTGCTCCCACACTCCTAAACCCTAATTTTATGAAATATTTATTGTTATATAACTATTCTAACATTGACACAATTTTAGGTATTCTCATGTAGCAAAATAAAGAGACTTTAGAGAAACCGATAGCCTTGTTCAGTCAAGGCTGAAAATAATATGAAACAAGGTATTATTTTACTAAGAAGTATGTACTTTTAGTCATAAGGTCTATTAAAAGGTTTAGGTGCTTGTTTTCCAATAAAAAGATACATTTGATGGTTGTACATCCAAGTGTCAAATATTTTATTCTAAACAAAGATATAATGGACAAGAGAGATGGTTGGATAACAAAGGTAATAGAATATGATATTGAGATCAAATTCATGAAGCTAGTTAAAGGCAAAGGATTGTTTGAAAATATATTTCAAGACTTGAAAGAGACCAATGAATTGGTTATGATGTCAAATGAGATGAACTTGCAAGTGATTAGTTCTCACCTTCCAACTAGTTCTCATATATGGTAAGGTATCTATAGGATGGTATTTATCTTTCTGATTAGAATCCTTCAAAGAGGAGATAATTTGGATTGTAGTTAATTACTTTTCTTCTTGTTGATAAATGTATTGTTAAAAATGGATATCAATGGCATACTTCTGAGATGCATAGAACTTGGTCAAACATAGAGGTTGCTTAAGTAGTTCCATGATGAGCATGGTAGAGGAAATTATTCAATAAGGATCATAGCCCACAAGATCTTGAAAAGTGGGTATTATTGGCCAATTTTATTTGGTGATTATCATATGTGGGTTAGGAAATGAAAATAGTGTGCCATGTTTGTTGTAAAGGTGAAGCTTGCGGCCTTACCTTTCTAACCAATTAAAATTAATCAAGCCTTTGTTTAGTAGGGATTGGACTTTATTGGTATCATCAAATCCCCTTAAATCTTAGGATATAAGTGAATCCTAACTACCACATATTATTTTACCAAATAGATAGAGGTAATGGCATTGAAAGAAGACAATGAAAATATTTTTTTGGATTTATATGAAGGTATAATTACCAGATTTAGGGTCCCTTCAACTATGATTTCATATAATGTTATATCTTTTGTAGGATCTAAGATCAACCAGTGGGAAATTTAACATAATGTTTTCCTTAGTACCTCATCAAGCTATTATCCAAAACATAATATCCTTGCCAAATCCACTAAAAGAATTTGTTGAAGATCAATATGTTTGTTGAAGATTATCAAGATCATGGCATCTCAAATTGAAGTAAGGATTGTGGGCTAATAGGACTACCTATAAAAGGTCCATAGCCAATTCTCCATACAAGCTAGTATACGCTAATGAAGCAAGAATGCTAATTTCTCTTGAATTACCTACTTTGGAGTTAATGCATCAACTTGACCTTTTATAAAATGAGTGAATGGAAATAATATATGCTAAGCTCATGGAGCTAGAAGAGATAAGAGATTAATCCATGTTAGATATGGAATCCCGTCAAGGAATGATGAAGAAATATTTTCATAAAGGATCTTCTTCAAGAGGTTTCTAAAAATGATATTTGGTCCTCGAGTGGGATGATGATAAAACTAAAACATAAAATCACACAAAATTTGATTCTCTTTGGAGTGGTCTATATGCATTCTCTAGTTGAATATCCCACAATGCTTTCTATCTCACAAGGATGCATGGTGAGGAGCTTCCTATCCTAGTCGATGGGATACATCTTAAGCACTACTATTAAGGAAGATAAGTCCCCTATCCATAGTTTTTTTCTCCAATTATTTTTCTAACACATTATTTTCATTTATTTTGTCCCAAATATGTTTTTGTTTGCATAGTTGTTTAGTACTTCAGTCACCTTTTTTTTATCAGATGAGTTTCCCTTTCAATTTGTATCTTTACCTATTTGTTGGAATTATTTTATCTTTTCAAGACAAGAGGTTGTCATGCATTCAATTTAAATGGTCCATGTATCAAGTAAATGATCCAAGAGTCATGTATATGGTCTGATTTGTTAAGCATAATAGGCATGTTATCCAACCAAGTCACCAAAGATGTTGGCCACTTTTAGCCCACATACCAAGCTTGTATGCATATGGATTAGGTTAATAATGGATGACGAAAAGGATATAATTGGAGTTATAGAGACCCCATGGGATTTCAAGAGTGATTGGAATGACTTAGAAGTGCATAAAATTCATCTGGTTCTTCATTGTATTTATCTAGGCATTTTGGGTCTAGTATAAATTCTAAGTAGGTAGTTTGCTAATACCATCATTGCCACATGTAACTGGGTCAAGAAGAATCAATCATATGGGTCTTTTCACATTAGTTACAAGAATATATGTGCCAATTTTTATTTCATATGACTAAATACATCACAAGATGAAGACTCAAAGGTGGCCTTCTAGGCAAATTTTGCTAAGTGTCCATACTTAGCCATTCTCAAAAAACCTCAAATAAAGCCAAGTGGTAAGTTTGATGATTATATATATTTCATGTATGGTAGTATCAGGAGAAAATTTTCATATGGATTTGTTAAACTTAGTCTCTACTTGCAACATGCTAATTTTTAGGCCATGCATCTAAGAACAGTAAAAGTTATGCATGTTCAAAGTTGGCTTCTCAGACATAATTCACTAAGTTTCCATACTTAGCCCTTTTCTACCATGACATTTACATGGATGTCACATAGGAGTGAATGGACTAGTCAACTTGTGTAATTTTTATCTCCACTTAAAAATCTCACATGATGAGTATATCAAGTGGGTAGAATGCTTTTGACATAAATAACATCTCCAGTAAATTTGGCCCCTCCATGATTCCTTTGCTTCAAGATATAAATTTTCAAAGTTGATCAAATAATGGGAGATGTTCATGAAAGAGTCAAATTAAATCCAATATAAAAATCTATATAAGATTAAATTTCATGGTCTATGGTATGTCAAATACATCCGCATTGATGTGAAATGGCATTCACATGAATGCCAAATTTAAGAACCATAAATTACTCATTGTGGTTTCAAATATGTCCAAGATCAATGGCTCACATTTAATCATACACCTTGATCCAATGGAGTGAGGTAGCCTGATAGTGATAGTGGGTTCCCATAAGATCAATGGAGTAAATTTAATTATATACCAAGATTGATGGAGTGAGATAAGTCAAAAAAGGTTAGAGGATCTTGATGATGAATACAAAGAAGACAAGTGTCAAAAGTCAGTGGGTCTAAGTTGAAGATCAAATACTCACATGCATTTATATATCTAGATCTAATGGTTTGATTAGAAACAATAAGTTAGTGCATTTGTAGAACCAATAAGCATATGGACTATTGGGCAAAATGTAAATGGGTTGAGTTGATAATCGACGACCAATGGACAAAGAGAAAATACAAAGAACTTCTACCGAAGGTCGATGAACTACTTCTTTGACCCAGGTGAATAAATTTTGAAGGACCCATATTACTATTAGAGCTTCATCAGTAGAAGATATTGTAATACAAATAATATGGTCAAGGACAAGGCTCCATCACCATTGATGTTTAAATAGGACCTATGGGCGATAGCCTGGAACTTGTCAACTCTATTATAGAGTCATTCCATTGACATGTTCATTACTTCAAGATGAAGGATCCTCATGCATACTAGCCTCTCAGATCTCACATGGTTCTAGATGAATAATAGGTGTTCAATATTAGACCAAATATAGAGATAGAAGGTGGAATAGTGTTTACAAAGCAAGGTCAAGCAGTTTACAGGTTTTTATGAATGTTGTGACTGTGAGAAAACCAATGGTCTAATATCTATTTTATATTTATAAAATGGACCTAGGTTTAATTTAGAACTATCATTATTGTCAAATATTAGATAAATGGGTACTGATAGCCACCAAAAGTAGAGGTGGCATAATTATGTCAATTCTAAGGCATGAGAAGAGTTTGGTATTCATTAGCAGATCATTCGATAATGGAATGGAAATCCAAACAGTTCTTTGGGTGGATGGATAAGGATACTAAATATTTAATTATTTTATAGAATTTGTTCTTCCTTGATAAGATCTTTAGTCAATATGATCAAAATTTATAGTCCATCGAAAGTGGTTGGGCCTTTTCTAATGCATAACTCTCTCTCTCTCTCTCTCTCTCTCTCTCTCTCTCTCTCTCTCTCTCTCTCTCTCTCTCTCTCTCTCTCTCTCTCTCTCTCTCTCTCTCTCTCTAATATAGGCTTCCAAGCCTAAAAATAGATCCCTCTTTTTGGTATGACCAACCTCTATTTAAATGTGTACTGTGATACCTTTTTTATGCAATAAAGATTGAATTCCATCATTTTATATACTAGATTGAAGTGTGTTTCATGAATTCATTTACTGTGGTGAAGTGAATATATGTTTGAGTTTTTGTCACCATCAATAAGTACTTAAATTTATAGATAATTGTCTATATTTAAAGTGGATATTTTCCCTCTCTTTTTAGTTTGATAACTGATTAATGATTTATTATAAAATATTTATGTGGGATTGATATTATTTGGTCTTGGAAGTGTCTCATAGTGTGTATTGTGTAAGTTTGATTGATCAAATCATTGGTGCATCACCTCCTTTACATGCTTTATAAGTTATTGTCAAAATATCTTTCCCTTTTCCAAGCAAGTGCTAGTTTAGGTTTAGTATATGTGATAGATCTAGAAGGAAGCCAACCTTCTCTAAAGGTCAGATCCATTTTAGGAAACCCACAACCTAGGATCACTCCCATGTTGGACTAGATTTGAGTAGAAAGATCTAAAAAGTCCCCTCCTTAGCTAGTGTGCAAATCTAGAACACTAACAATGCTCAACCTCTCATGTTGGACACTATTTTCATGATTGTTTATTATTTGCATAGACTATGAGCATATAAAAATAAAACTAAAAGGATTTTGATGTATAGTTATTAATCTTACTTATCCTCTTTGCAGATACTCAAATAATGGAAATATGTTGGTTCACTTGGACAAACTATTGGTATCTCCATTCATAATCTTCCATAATTCAAGTTTTCTTGGAGGATCCCCAAAATCATAGTGGGGTCCAAAATAAATTACCAAATGCATTTGAGAAATTTTTTATAGGGCCTACATCTTGCAAATTCATATTTCTCCACCTAGGCCAGTGAGTCCCAAATTATATCATTATGAATCTATCTTTATCCAAGAGAGTAATGACTATGCCAACTTTTCTCTCAAGTGATGGAGACTAAGGATCATTTTATTCCCACATGCACAATTTTTAAGTGATGTGTGGAAATTTTAGGTCTCTATATAGGGACTTAGAAAAAAATTATAGCTTTCTTCGGATATCAGGATCACAAGTGTTTGAATTTATACATCAGAGAATCTCAAATTTTTATATGTCATAACTTGAATAAGGGAGGAAATGGTGAATATGTTAATATTAGAACTATCACCTCCTCTTTTGTTCCATCAAATTATATTAGTGATTCCAAACATGCATCTGATAGTAATCTACATGATAAATATAAGGAGGCTTTCAAATAGAGGTGATAATGAACATAATGTTTCAAAACCCAAGAGGCCTATAATGTGACATATGTACCCTAATAGAAAGGCTCATATAACATATTTATTTCACAATTGATTTGATTTTGAATTTGGCATTGGATTTTCATCATATTGTATAGTACATTTTTTTAATTTAAAGGTGCAACAAGCTCTCTTTCGTGGCTTATTGTACTAGACATTATTTTCAGTCCTATTAACATTTATTGTTATTTGTGTACATCAATAGTACTTTCAATTTTCAATTAGAGAACTAGGAAGGTAATATTAAGAGGGGAAAAGGGAATTTTATTTTCATGGTTTTCTTATGCCAATCTTCTTTAAGTTCGTTATGTTCTCTAAAAATATATTTGACAACTTGTCGAGAAATAGAAGTGGCATTTGCATTGATTACAAGAAATTTAAGATTTCATGTGTAGAAAATAATTTGATCATAAATTTTACAATAATAGTGAGCCTTTCAATACTACAATCTATAATTGTACCCAATACTATGGATTTCTACATAAATTTCTATATTTAAATCATTCTTTTGTTGGGAGGAAAGTGAGGTGTCAACATTTCATATATATAAATCATTGACTATGAATTTATTGATGTTCAAGACATGAAATGGATACATTATATCTTATCATACACAAGACAGATTAATGGAAGAGTGTTTTTAACTTGAAAATATGTAGGTTACAATTTGGAAAGGAGGAATATTGTGATTCTCTTAAAGATGGTGACATGTGGAGTGATAATATTTTTGTTGACATGTCATGAAAAATAAATGGAATATAGGCCAATAATTGCATCAAAAATCATTAGGAACCTTTCATAGGATTTTTTTTTTTGTATTGTAAACAACATTTGGAGTTAATATAGACAAGGAGATTTTCCAATGCAATTATAGGACAATAAGCTGAAAAACCAAGAGCCACTACAGTTTTGGTGTCATTTCAAAATATATATTTGATGATAAAATGTAAGCTTGTATACCACTCAATTATCTTGAAAATTCTATAAATATTTAAAAATAATCTACATTAAAAATTAAGTGCTCATTCACAAGGTCCTTGGTAAGGGTACCCTTTGACCATCATGTTCCACATGTAATCATTTCTTTGAGATAGTTTTGTCAAGAACTATAGCCATAAATTATTCTAGAATTGAAAACACATTTCTTGAATTTTGGTTCCTAACAGGGCCTCCTTATACATTCCATGATGAGAAGGTGGGCATAAAGTTTCTTATCCTATAAGAATGATATAAATCTTAGTGGAATCCTTTAAAATAGAGTCGTAGTCATTGGTATTGGAAGAAGAGTGTTGCATGGATTAATTATTTTCTGGTAAGTGAAAATTTTAGTGGGATTGCATTTTAAATCAGCAACAAAATATAAGAAAAACATTGTCTTTGAATATCACATGTGAATAGTTGACATCTCTTAAATGATGAATTATATCTTCTTACCATTGTTTTTGGGTTGAAATCTTCAAACCTCATGGTGAGCATTATATTGTTGAATAATTTTCTTTTCTCTCTCCTAACAATGGCTTTTTGTTGCACCTATTTCTCTTTATTTACATATTTTAGGTAAATGACTGTTATCCAACTCCGATTATGTCAAATATATGTTATCCATATAAACTTAAATGATAATCTTCTTAAAATAATTTCCACCAATTTTTCAAGTACAACATTAGTCCAAAGTGTTCCATAGATTCACATGGTAGATCAAAAGGAACACTAAAAACCCACAAAATTAAATAGAGATTTAGTTTGATGTACATTATACACAATGCAAAGTGAAAGCTATATCCATGAAAGTGAATCTATCCATAAATAGTTACTTTCAATGAGGATTCCTTAGACCTATGTATTTGTGATAGATGTTCATATTAGTCATTCTATGTACTTAATCCAAAATTCATTTAAAGAGACTCTATATTGAGGCGATTTACATGCAAATCTGAAATGAGATGTTTTATATGAACTCGGGGTATAATTTTGTATATTGAGGATTCAAAAAGAAGATACAAAAAATAAACAAAGCTACAAAGTTGTAGACCTAGAGAGGTACAATCAACACCTTGAGATAAACTAATTTTTTAGAAGATCAACTTGGATTCCCATGAAATTGCCAATTGTTGTACTTGTATTATTTTTGGCTGCTTATGTAGGAATAGTCATTACCCAGTTTAGAATGTCTACTATTTTAGGTAGGTTCTTTTGATTTTAATATAGGTACAACCTTTGGAGCTTTACTTATTTTAGTTGTTTGTCTATGTTTTCACTATCCTCAAGATAGATATATGGTCCCTATTGCAGAGAAGATATCTGAAGCAAAAGGTCATAACAAAGCTAATGAAGATATATTGACTAAGAAATAGTGTTATTAAAGAAACAAGAATGACATCCAATTTTATAAATATGCTTGATTATAATCTATCTAAATGTTTCATAAATCACATATATAGACAATCCCATTCCAAGAAGAGAATTTTTACATGATAGTTTACTTGTCAAGATGGTTGAAAAATCATGTTGAACCTGATTCTAGAAAGTTTAGACTGATTTGCATGTTCGAAAGACATGCATAATAGTTTCTTTATTTTTGTGGAGTGGAAATACATCCTAACCTTCAAAGAAACACAAGTCTATTAGCTACAAGCAATTTTCATTGAATCCCTATCCAAGTGAGGTGTTGGGAAATAGGATCAGTGGTCGATCTCCAAATATTGGTACAAAGTTGAAGCCAATTATGGTTTGACAACTTACTACTCCATTTTAGACTTAATTTTTTTTTTTAATAGATGAAACAGGTGGTAGATTGAGGTAGGATATTTTAAGAGGGAATTTATCATATGTAGCACCATTGGACCACCTCCACTATTTGATAAAGTTACAAGTATGCTTGTTAAAGGTAACAAGTAGGCATCTTTTTCAATTTCGTTATTGTAGAAGCCATGTCCACATTGTTGGATGGTCTCCCCCTCCTTTATACTTCAGAGATTGGTTGAATCTTACATATTGGTTGGCTCTTAGATAGGATAATGCTCTCCCTTATGTAATGTTGACCATATCAACTTCCAAACCAGTTATGGAAGATAAATAAGAATAAAGGGATGTGTGTTATGGTATTGGGTGGGAGCCCATTCAATATGCACAAAATGATGCTTTGGGTTATTAATTGCCACACAATGATGATGAACCTTTTAGAGGTGCCTTTGCCATGGTGACTTACTTTCATTTCTGCATTATGTTATCTTGGATAGTCGTCTCAAAAATTTGAAGGGAAATGCAAGAGGGGGTTTTGCTCACAACTTATTGAAAGAAGGGTTGGAGATTGTTCCTATTCTAGCCAATTTGAGAAGTAAGAAAACCATCTAAATATTCTATTATACTGCCAGAAACTTACCTCTTGGCTGTTCCACGAATAGAGTCTACATTTAAGGGGAATGCCCTAGAGATAACCAAGCTGAAATTTTTTAAAATTCCTATTGAGATAGGGATTTCCTCTATATTAGTAGCCAGGAGAATGCAGTTAAAATCTCAACTCAAGATGATTTTTTCAGAAATAAGTGTGCCAACTGCCAAGGAGTAAAGAAAATTCATCGAAATGTTGATTCATATATCATTTTGATGCATTCAATATAATAATAACGGAATTATTAACATATATTGTATTTATCCGCAACTATTGACCTCTTCTCAGTTGTTCTTTTAAGATATTTCCACGTTGGCCGGCATTCCCTACATAAGACACTTCTCGGTTCATTCTTGCAACCCGTAAAAATGGTCTCTAATTGTATTGGTAGTCTAATGTAAAAGGTACAAATTCATCACAAGTTGCAGCACTATTATTTTTTAAGAAATCACATACGCCCCTCAACGTAAACAAAAATAAATTTATATGGCTACGGATATACCAAAATAGAGTAAACAGGTCACTGAAACTGGGCATAAATTAACACCAAAAACTTATATATCTATTTATCCAAACACAGGCTTCGAGAGCCATTTAAAAAAAGAAATTAATATACCCATTTCTAACCTGGTTCGAATGAAGCATATGAGCAGGTATAGATTCCAACGTGTTTCTCACGGTGCCCTCTGTCTTTTTCTCATGTTTGTCTTTTCCTCACGGTGCCCTCTGTCTTTCTTCGAAGCTGCTTCGAATAAACTTGTCAAACCTTAAGCGGCGAGATGGTGGGAAAACAATGAGTTGGTGGTTATGGCAATAGGGATTTGAACAAAGTCCCCTTTTCGAAGCCTATTCAAAATGTACATGTGGCGATTCAAATTAAGATGTTTTATTCGAACCATTTTTCAAAAAAGGGCTTTGTTCTAACCCAATTTTTTTTTTCTAGGGTACTGGATTTTGCTGCCAAGTGGGACTCACTTATGTGCATCCACTCGTTTGATTTTAATTTTTGAATGAGAGAATATTTTTTAAAAGTGAAAGGAACAACGTCAAATGCACTATACTAAGCCAATAAAATATAGCACAAATTATGTTTGATATAAATATATCGAAATATAATTGCCTAAAGTGTGCTTATAATAGAATGCCCTGAGAATATATTGAATGATTGATAAAATTGGCATATAAGAGTTATATATAAGTGCATAATTTATAACTCACCTATATTATGATAGTGAATATAAATGATGAAATATAGGTTTAGGTATAATGTATAAGGAATGTTTAGAAAGACGGTTCAGATTTGATAGAGTGCCCAATATCAAATGGTTATGATATTGAAAGATCAATATCAGATTGAATTGATAGTTATTATTTTTCACAATATTAAAAGTATGGTCTTAATATTGTCTTTGTAGGTTTTATTGCTTTAAAACTATATGAAACTTTTCATCTATACATTTTTGATATAAACTTCTACCAGATTGTATAATTGGTTTGTAAAACTTCTAGAATTTATTCTCCTTTTCTAAAGCTACAATTTACTCCAAAAGATAGATGAGAAGTTGGTCGTGGAAGTTTCTCGACAACTATTTTTATTTTTTAACCATTTATTTTATAATATAAAGGTGAGGAAATTAAAATTCTTGATTATGTATAAAATAAAATATTAGATAAAATTTTGAAGCAAACTTTAGAAGTGATAGATGGTAGTGTACACTATTTTTTATAATTTTCAAGATTCAATTAAACCATTACAATCATAAAATAATATCTCAAAAATTAAATTATGATAACTGAAATTAAAACTTCAAAATAATCAAAGGCTTTGATAGATGTTAAATAATATTTAAATTAAAAATGTTATTAGAAGTTAAAATTAGAACTATATGTTTTAATTGATGAATACCCTTTACTAAGATGAATATTAAGATTATACTTTCAAACATTCAAATTCATATAGATAATATTTATATTATTAAATTAGTTAACACATCTAGGATTCACATAAGTAGTTTATAAAATAAATAATTAAATTAAATAAATCGTAAAAACATATTGATTTTAAAAATAAAATAAAATAATAGATAGTGAGTTTTTTAGATTATATAAAAAACATATAAACATGGTGTAAATGGGCCAATAAATAAATACATAAATAATAATAGATATGTATAGCCAAGGTTGAGTGGTCTTGAATGTTTATCCTGGCATGAAATACATTTATGTCTATGTTTCATGTCAATTTCAAACATGTTTTGAATTCCTGACTTGATAATAGAGGAAGGGCAAAACCCCCTTGTAATTGTACTTCATTATGGAACTAGTACTTTTTGAAAATAAATGAAACTAACACTCACATATACTCTCTACAATAGAAAATCTTGGAGGAGTAGGCATTACTAATGAATAACAAAAGACATGAAAACATAGACAACTTTCTTAAAGAACCTTTGAATAAGCTTGGATTGAGAATTGACCTATATGTGAGATTTAAGGTAAAAATTCTTGATGGGAAGAGGAGGATCCATACTCCACGCATCATTCAAACAAATATAGAACACTTTTCTTGATGGGAAGAGAAGTTGGAAGAGGAATATGTGGTGAATATCTCCTCTTATGTGTGGACATTAATTATTCCAAGTGGAATCATAGATACAATTTTATTAAAAGATCACAATCTTCGTATTAATTTTTAATATTAATTACACTTATAGGAGTACACACACCAGAATGAGCTTTACATTGTACACGTGATTGATGGTTGAGAATTATGTCTATAAAATAATTTGTTCCCTTTTCTTTTATTATTTATTAGTTTTATACCAAAAATTTAAAAATTGATTATCTGATTTATTTCAAGGTACTTCAATATGTGATGTTTGAAGTACTTTTATCAGTGTTTTTCCCTTTTTTTTATTGATTCTAACCCATAACAAGATTAAAACCATGTTTCATTTAGATTATAGTTATAATAATTAATCCTACATCTTAATATAAAGGAGATAAACATATAAAGTATAATACATGGATAAGATACTTAGTGGTTAACTACATTCTGATGCATTGATAATATGAATAAGATGAAGGGAAAGTGTAAAGTTTGATTGTGAGTTGGTTAGATCAAAACATGGAGTTATAGGATTCTACGGACACTAACATTAGTCTTGTCACTCCCATCAATTATTATATTTGTATTTGGGTAGTTTTTTTAATTAAATTTTACACTTTTATGCCAATATAGGCCATTGTAAATGTTTTTGTTATGCCTGTGTGTATGATCTTGAGGTCTGAATATGTGTGAAACATCCATAAATATTTATCCTTTAATTAAAAGCTAAGGCCCACTTAAAATGATAAAAATAGATCTATAAAAGGGGAATAAAGGTGGGTTGACAAGAACCCAACCATTCCCCATTGAATGCTTGAGTTCTACATATATATATAATAATTTGAAGAGGGAATTCAAATTACATGTAGTTCTCCTCATTATGTGAATGTGTTCAATAATTATCCTTGAATTTATCCATCCTATAAATTCTCCCTTAATACTTTAATATGAAAAAAATGAATTGGGATTGAGGTGCTTTAGAGTTGGGCAGGTCATTTTCCTTGTCATTGATTGGTAAAATTGGAAGAATAGGTACAAGATTTTATATGTTAAAGTATATTTATATTATTTATATATTATTTTTATATAGGTAATAGGATAATTCCAAAAAAAAACAATATGAGACTCTTTGGGTAATTGATCACACCACCAACATGTTAGATGTATGGGTCGACCCATAGGAATGACTAGTATTTAAAAATCATGTCACCATTGTTTGACATAGGATGAAATCATTAGACTCAAGTGATAGTATTAAATGGTATGTTTTTAGTCTAATATTATTTTACAAAAGACATGAAAACAATCTAATTATTAGGATATGTATTAGTAAGATAAATAGCTAGTTTAACACATAATATGTGAATTCATGTAGGTAAATGATAGAAACTATGGAGGGTTAGACCATATAATGCATGTGGATTTGAAATAATGATGAATAAAATCCATATATGTATGGATAAGTCATGTCAGATAAAGGTAAGCCAAAGCTATAATATCCATTCATCTAATACTAGATTTTAATATCTACAAATGACCCTTTTTATTCTAGTATTTAAATTAATACAAATACTATAATAAAAGGAAAATTAAATGTACCTAAGTGTGTACAACAGTTTATATTTTATATGGGATTAAAACATGTAGCCTACTCCATTAAAACCTCCAACAAAAATGTAGTAATCAATTTCCTTAAAATAAAATTTGAGTATGCATAAATTAAAAATTGAATTTGAAGAGCAAGAAAAGGGTACAAATGAAAGTGGGTGAAACACATTTCCCTGTAACTTTATGGATATGATGATTCAATTTTGAAGCATTAGAGAACTATGCTTTCTTATTGTATCACTTCAATAAATTATTGTGATTATGCCTAAATTTTTTGTAACTAAGACATGTCCATAGATTGAGAAGGGAATTTTCCCTATTGTCATGGGCTAATAAAATTGTATTACCAAGATTTTTGATCATTTTTTAACCTGAAATTAATTAATACATATAACTAATATTTCATTGATATTATAATCCTAAGATAGAAGGTGGGAACCACATATTTGGGTTGTTATGGTAATGCCAAGGCCTTTGAGTATTGTTGAGCCTCAAATGCATTACCTCAAAAAATAAATCAACTATTGAAAAAAGACTTATTTATTCATTTTTTCTCAATTTAAGGTACCATAAATTATTTTTAAAAATACATCAATGTAAAAGTGTGTATGTCTATGATCATTATTCATGCTGCATGAATTAGTGCCAAATGATAAATATAATATTGAGAATATGACTTGTGCTTATGCCCTTAATCTAGTATAATCAATGACAACATGATATATAATTTAATCATATATATGAATACATGATAAATCTAAGAACATGTATCTCAAAATGTTTAAAAATGAGTGAATATGCATTGAATTTTCCTCTAAATGTATCTGAATATGTGGATGTCTATAAACCTATATTTTTTGTTCTTATAAAATTGTGTGCACATGTATCATATATGCACTCAAGTGTATTTTAATTTTTTCTTGTGATCATATAAATGTGGTAAATATACATGAAATATGCCCTAAAATGTGTCTAAGATTTATAAATATATGTTCCAACCTAAAATGTGAACCACTTTAAAATTTTTGAAACCTATATTTTATCCCAAAATATGAATTTTATTCTCATGTTAGCTTAAGTTTATATAATAACTCCACTAACATTCCCTCCCTTTTATGTTGAGTGATGTAGCATGTGGTTGACTTATCTCAAAATAAAGAATTAGTTGTATCATGGTATAATTATCTAGGATCATGTAAACATGTAGATAATATGTCAACATATTAATGTATTTGTTCTGAAGACATGTATGAAACATATGCAATGTAAGACATACTAGTGTCATGTCAAGATTTATATATAAATTAGGCACGTGACCTAACCATCATGCTACTACCTTAATTAAATAATTCTACATTGTAAAAGATGCATGATATGAATCATGGAACCACACATAATTAGAGAGGTGTATAATATGAATCACAACACCCTTAAACTCTACAAAATCAGCAAGATCAATAGACAATGTAATAGCCATGACCCACATAATATAATAACACATAATATTTCTTGATATCACACAAAAGACCAATTTCCACATACAAAGGACAAATATTTTGAAATAAACAAGGCCATGAAACAAATAACGGGCTAAATAATGTCATAACAAACTTTTCCAAGGAGCGATATAGAAGGGGAAAAAATGTTGAAATAAATAAATAAAATAAAAAATAAAACATGGAAAGGAATATTTCATAAAAAATGAGGCCAATTGGACACACACAAGGGACATGAATATGTTGCAACAAACAAGGCGAATGGGCCATATATGATAGACAAGTAATGACTAGCCTATCATGAAATGAAGAAAAATCAACATGAAGTAGATAATAAGTCACTTTAGTCTAAAATATAAATGAATTTCAATGTCATAACATAATAAATTTAACCACGTATAAATGCATAAAGTATGAGTAATACCAAAGCATATGTAAGTGATCAATATAGCTCAAAATGGTAAACAAAGATGTCATAAAAATATATAACATTTAATACTATCATATATCTTAGACAAATGGATACTAATATCAACCAATTATGGGAGTGTTAGATATATAAGGTTTCTCTTGAGTAAATTTTATGACACTTGTTATGAGGTTGAGGTAATCATGAATATTACCTCATCTATGGAGATGAAAAAATAAGTTTAGTTTTAGAGTGTAATACTATATTAATCATTATCTTTTCCTCATTATTGGTATCATTTTATTTAGCCTTATTTATTCAATTTATTTGGAAAAAAATAGAGTAGTTGTAAAATTAATTACTTACTTGAGTTTTTTCAAGTTTGGGAGGTTGACTTCTTGATCTCTCATTGTATGGTAGAACAAATTGAAAAAATTAAATTTATTAAATAATATAAACTCATAATTTATTAAATAATATAAACTCATAAAGTGGAATAATCAATATTTTGTTAAACATGTTATTTAACTCATTATTTTTAGATAGGATTGGTTAGCTTAGATAGCATAGTCTTATATTGAAGTACATATTTACTAATTATCTCATAAGACCCTTGCTTGAGTTTAAATGTTTTGTGTAAGATAATTTATCATCAATGTTGATACATAAATGTGATATGAATTATTATAAAAATGGTTGAATTCTCTAATTTATTGTATTGGGATATCATTCAACCACCATAAATTGTAGTTTTTAAGAGAGTGTGTAAATAACTTGGTTAATAATATGTCATTGTATGCACAATCCAAGCATGTTACATGAAAGGATCAAAGGTGTTATTTTGGGTCACCTTTACCATCGTAGAAAGGAATATTAGGTGATAAAAATCAATTGTAAGTGATAATTTTAAATACTATAGGTTAAACTATTTTGAACCAAATCATGAAAATTAGATGAATGATTAGATATAGAAGCACCTTGCACTAACTGTAACACCTTATCCTATAGAGTTGAAATTGTCTAGTGAATGGAATATGAAGTAGTAAAGGTTGATGATATGACATAATTATTCATCATAGGATGATAATATCTTGGTTCTATACGAATAGGCATATTAAGGAGAGAGAAACATATTATTTCCCTGACATCTTAGTGGGCATCACATATGTAAATGAAGGTGTAAATATAGGGATAGTAGGATAAATTTAGTAGTGAATATTTACTAAGTCTTGAATATTTGGGTTTTTGGAATCTACTTTTATCTATTTTAGATGGATAGTACATAGGATTCGGTTGACTAAAATTATTGAGTACAAGCTATTTTATGGGACAAACCACTAAATGTTTACAATAATTTTATGCGTAACCATCGTATTCACCCTATACATAGTAAATATGATTCCATGGGTAACCATACAAGTATCATTATTTTTGAATGATTGCATATGTCACATAAAACACACATACACTAGACCAATGACATCAAATAAGTAACTATTTGGTAAGGGCAGTTATCTGGCTACACCATATTAGTAATCATCCAACTATATCTCTCACAATTGATTAACTAGGTAGCATCAATTCTGAAATTAAAAAAAATCAACCAACATTTAAATCAATTAGTTTCATTCTCGATCCAACTAATTTTGATTCCTTCATATTTATATAATATAGTTGATCAGTTTTTATTATTGACTAATTGCATCATGCAGTTAGTTGGTCATGGCCACCAGCTAGTTGCACTATGAAACTAGTGAGTAGCTATGACTATCTAGATACATGATGCAACTGGTTGGTAATCAAAATTGGTTGGTTGCATGATGTAACTGGTTGAGAATAAAACCCACTAGCTATAAAACATAACCTATCAGTTGTATAGAAAACATAACAAAATATGTTTTCTATAGTATTCACCTCTCCTCCTATTAGATTCACCAACACACCTAAATAATTTTCCACAACTATGAAATAAATATCTAAATATTCACCAATGAAATCTAAGTGAATCCAATTAAAGATCTTAAAATTTAGCCTAAGGTATAGTATCAATAGTAGTTATCTAAATGCATGTGGTGGAATTGGTATCTCTAAATGTTTGATTTATATCACTCAAGGGATCATATTATTCCTAAGGTGAACTAGCTTGAACAAACTTTTTTCTTCTCATATCTTCCTAAATAAAGTAATGCATCATGCATTTTTATGTTTAAAGAAAGGAATTTAGTTGATTTCATTTCATTAGTCTTAGAAAAATATACATGTGTCTAACCTTTATTATCTTCTGTAGTAATATTTTATTATTAATGAACATTTTTGTGTCTAATATTCATAATAAGTCCATCAAAAGGATGTATACCATATATTATGGGATCCAACATGAATTTATACATGTAATGGGATTTAGAGGAATCAAAGGGGTCATACATTCCCATTAGCACCAAATATTTCACCCTAGAGGAGGGTGTTCAATTCAACTCCAGATTTGAGCAACATGGGAATACTTATAGGTATGCGGGTTTACATATTGGTAGATGTAGACCTCTAGGTTTGAGGGTTATCTCCTTGAATATACCTTGAAATTCTTATCACTTAATAATTATTTCTTGGGAGAAAATGGATATAAGTTTTCATCAAAATAAATTACTCTATTGGGGTGATATACCAAAATTATTTCCACAAGACCTTCATACTTCTCTCACTAAGAAACAGGACATACAAGCTATTTTCCATGTCCTAGAAAGTTGTAATATAACTGTTTCAACATATAGGTGATATGCATGAGGAAACATAAGGTAATGGAACTAGAGGGAAGATTTAACACCTGAAGGATAATTATATACTTGAAAGGGTCCTAGCACATTAGCTACACTCTATTGACCTATTATAATATGAACTCTTCCATAAACAAGAAAGGATAAGGAAAGCAAGGATAAAATATTATCACTAAATTCAACATACATCACTTTGAAAACTTATAATTTTTTTCATGAAATGAAAAATAAACTTGAATTGATTGTTCAAAGGCAATATATAGTGTCATTCCAGTAGGGTTTCACCATACAAGGTGTGGCGTTGATATACATGAGCCAAAATGGATGGCACTTATAGAATTGTAAAGAAAGGAGAAGAGAATGAAGTACAAAAGTAACTATGACATGTGTCATGTTAATAAATGAGATACACATGTAGGAGATATTAAAATAGAAGAAACTATGCAAGGTTTGCTTGGATAAATATCCCTCAAAACATGAAACTCTTGAAATGTGGTGTAGAACTCCTCAATTGCATACTAAAAAAACTACCTTTATCATTTCTAATGTTTGAAACATATAAATACAGACTAGGGAAAAATGAGATGATTTCACTAACAGGGATAATTTTTATATCACATGCATTGGAGGTCTCCCTAATCATTAATATTCTTCAAGAGATGAGTTATCATTGACTGAAGTCCAAATAACTCCTCTTTTATTCACATTGCACACTTGGCATAAAATTTGCCTTAAGGTTTCATATATAATCCATGTAAAGGAGTTTATCACACCTATTAGGACCCATCATGTTCTTATTTTCCTCACTCAGACCTTAAAATGCCTCCAACTTGAAGCTTTCACTATCTCACTAGCTTGATCACTATGCCATCTTAGACTCGTTGAAGTGGAGTTATTATAAGAAACACATAAGAAATTAATTAAGTAAATAAATTAATATGGTGAGTTAGGTTAAGTCCTAATATTTATCCCAAAGTAGATTTAATCTATTCAAACCCTTTTGTACCTACATGACACCAAAAATAGTCAATAAAATCTATTTTACAACTTGTCCAAACAGGTAGGGTGGAACTCAAGTTTATTGGGAGGATCCCTAGAGAGTCCTCTACAAATTTTAATCATCTCTCAAGTCGTTAAATTCCATATGGATGCCTCTATTAATTCATTTTCCTAATCAGGTCCTTAACAAGGGTTTTAAAGGGTTTAGAGTACTTTTTCCCTTAAAAGATTATTCATATAGGTATAACATTAGATTTTGAAAATAAATCCACAAAATAAATGTTTATGGCCTCCTTCATCATTCCCCATCTCCTCAAACTCCAATTCAAAGTGTTCATGTAGGTTTGAGAATTTTAAATTAGCCCCTTAAGTTTTGTTCCTCATTCTACATACCTTGTGGTGGTCTTAAGTCAACAAGTAGATTTCCTATGGTATCCTTTTCATGTCAATATTTGTAAAATATTTTATATCTCCCCTAAAAACATGTTTTAATTAATTAAAATTACCATACAATTCTAGAAGTGAAACTTGGACCCTATTAGGCACTAGGCTTGATCAAGAACTAATAGGCATGTCTATATGTTTTTAGGTTTGGAACATATAGATTTATTATAGTCACATATGCATGTATCTTTATGTTTTTTCATGTCTTATTCAGCTTACCACACCATCATTCAAGGTTTCATTGATCCCTAGCTCACCTTGTCATCCTCTTCTTACAAAACTTTCAGGTTTGCACCATGAGGGAGTGCCCTCTATTTGAGATAAAAAAGAGGGAAATTCCACTAGTTTATCATCAAAATTGAACATATGATGATTTTATCCAAGTTATGGAGATGATATATACAAACTTATAACGTTTGATTAAGTTTCTATCACTTTAACTCTTTAAAACCTTAAGACGAACTCTTGAGAAAGTTGATTGTGTAGGCTTTATGCATGTGAGTGTAGGTTACTTTTATTATAACCATCCATGACTTATTTATAATATGTGAGGGTATATTTATGGAATTATAACAATTATTAATTTGTTTTAATACCTACTTACCACCCAAACTTTCCTAAATATTGCACACATACCTTGCTTTCAACTTTGACTTGCTGCTGATTGTGTTTTCTTATTTGAGATAGAGAATTTTAGGTGCTAACACATGGTTAAACCTTGGAAAAAATTATTAAAAAACTAATTAGAGCCACCAATGTTAGTATAAAGTCATTTTAATTCATTCGCCTCATTTTTAGGCTATGCCAACACCCATAAACCTATGCTCAAGCTCACTATCAACTATAGTGAACTCTAGTTAACCATTGATGGCATAAGAGGGGTCATGCATGTGTGTATTCACCTTGAAATTAGTATTCCATCTACTTGGATTCATTTATATTTATTTAAAATCAATTCCAAATTGAAAAGTTTTGTTTTAAGGCTCGGTAGTTCTCCAAGTTACATGTAATGGCTACTGAGTACCTATAGTCAGGTTGTAGGTGTATATTCTTATAGTGAGGCACCTATAGGTGCTAGTTTAAGTGCATACCTTGCATCTCAAATATTTATTCATGGCCTTTATTCTCTCTCAACTCAACAATATCATTTAATATGAATAAATGCATCCATATTGCAACTTTAGGTGTAGAGGTCACTTGAAGTTAAAATCCTATAGACATCACTACCAAACTTTAGTGAACAAATGTACAATGTGGAGGCTCCTAAACATCATGCTCTTTTAGTCACATACCCACTTCCTTTATCAAGGTTATACCATTATGTGGAGGCTACAACATGGGTTCATTTAAACTCATCTAGGCATCATTCAACATTTTTATTTTCCATCAACAAAAGTGCGTAGGGATCTATTTTGGAGCTTTTAAGTAATTTGTCCATAAATCCCAGTCCTTTTAATTCAAAATAGATTTCAAGCATTCTTTATTTCCTAATTATTCAAAAATTATTTTCATAGCCTTTACAATATCCGAAAACCTCAAGGAGGTTCCTAATCATGTCAACGCTCTCCATATAACTCCTTCATGCCTTTGTGTAAGCCACCTATAGGTGGTCATTTATAGGATATAGGGTAGTGACTATGGGTATAGGTATTAAGCATGCTATATGAGCATTAAATGAGGTGTGTAAATTATCAATACCTCCCAATTCATCCTTCTCACCTTGAAGGATTTGAAACAAGTTTCAATACTCCGAACTCAATGCTCTTAGTTTCCTACAGTTATGATTTTATGTTGTAAATATGTTATTGAGTGTGGAGATGAGATATGTGAATGGAATGTGAGCCTGAAACTAGTTTTCAAACCTCATCAAAGTTTTAAATTGAATTATTAAAAATTTTACATTCTTCAAACAAATTTCAACACCCATTTCAATATAATATCCTTCTATATGCACCTATAGGTGTGTATATCCATGATATATGACTATGTATTTGGGAATTGACTATCCCATCATCATTTACATGGAATTATAATTTTATCCTAATTTATCATGAAAAAATAACATTACATACATCTTCATAACCATGCTCAGAGCCTAAAAAACCATGACTATAGATTGAATGACTATGTGTAACATTCTTCAACACAACCTTCATGATTTTGGATTTAGAGATTGAATTAGGAAGGAGAGGGGGAAAAAGATACATTGGATTCATGATAATAAACACCAGACATTGCATAGATACCACTATAGATAAATAAACTTTCTACAAGTAGTAAAACCTAACTATGACCTCCATTAGTGACATCTTCCTATAATTTGAGTTATTTGACCCACAAAATCACTTCCAATAATGAAACCAAACATGTGGAACATGAGATAAGGGAGTAAAAATCCCATGAAATAAAATTCATCAACTTAGTTGTATGTACTATATCAAATAGGAGCAAAACCTACAGGGGTGGGGAAGCAACAAGTAAAAATGGATAGTCAACATGTTAAGAATGGTTTATAAAGTATAAGCCACAATTCCTCAAAATATAAACATGAAAATAAATCTAAGTGTACTATCCACCACCAATATATTTTAATGTTGAATTCCTCATACTGGTCATACTATCCAAAGACCCGTCGATCATTTTTGCTTGCATAGTTGAGCAATGGAGAGATAAAACAATTTAAGCCCATTTTTGAGACTTTCAAAGTATACCAAATAATGAAATGGATTCAGGGAAGCTTAAGGGTCACTAAAAAATCTTCTCCCATGTGCCACTCTCTCCCATAAGTTGTACAACCTTCAAAACTCCTTATTTTTCACTTATTTTCTTAATTGTTAGTTGGGAAGTTAAAACATTCAGTTAGTCTTAACATTATATTAGATGTTGGAATATATATTATAACACTTAGACACTCTTTAAAACCATACTACCCTCATTAATGACCCATATATAACCCCTAAATGACTGAAAATGACATAAGGACTAATATGGACTATGACCAAGGCTAATTAGACATTAAATCACATAAAATGAAACATGAAACATCCTATGACATATTTATATACCCATATATCAAGTTTTAGACTATAGGGAGTTGACTCATTTTGACATGTGGTAAAAATGGTCAACATTTTTGGTTGTTTCCCAAGGGTGGTATGCTTGATATGCCAAGACTGATTGCATAATCCTATCCATTAGGCCATCAAGTCAAATTTACACTAGTTTGACACATGATTTGTATTTGAAACCACACCAAACAACAAATAAAGGAAACATAAAATAAGACACACCCAAAATAAACACACATGTGTTCAACTAGAACACTTATGGAACATAACACAACTGAAAGGAAAACACACACACCTAATCTACTATTTACAAAACCTCATTTTTGAGGTGAAAAACATGTTATCATACCTCAAATAGGGTCAAAAATGGTTCCCCTTTCATATTTTTTACACCATGAAGGCAATCTAGAATGAGAAACATGTCTCTCATCAATCACTTGGATATGAGAATGTACAAGAAGCCTATCACCTTTAGATCTTCTTAGGTCTACAAGTGGACTATTTAGATCCCTAATGAATGGTTTTTATTGATCTCTAGAATCTTTTATTAGATTTTCAATCCTCTTGATCATTGTCATATTTGATATGCCTTCCTTAAACTATAGATCCTCATCCTTTATGTCTTCTTGTGCATGATGTGATTGATACATGGAGTCCTTAAATGTTCCTTATTTGTGTTTCAATACCTCTAGATATAAATTTACTTTAGACAGATCTCTTGACTATTTTTTAAGAAAAAAAAAACTACCTTGATCTCATTCTCCATATTAATAACTTATTGGGTAATGGCTTCATCAAACTCCTTCATATCTATAGGCTCTTGATAAATAAAATGAAATTCATCCTTGTGTTTGATGGAAAACTCAAAAACATGGTTTTTATTCTCATTGTTAAACACACTAGATATAGACTTATTAGGATGGGAAGTAGCATTACTTAGTTGATCAAACTCTTCACATATGACATTGAACCTATCATAAGTTATCCTCCTCTTATTCATGAGTTTCATCATCAAGGACAACTTCATCAATAGTAGGTAGAAATAATTCATTTTCCCATTATGATGATTAGTGAGGTTATTCTATCCATCATCATCATTTACATGAATCAAATAGTTACTCTCATCAACTTATGAGAAAGGGTGTTTGACACTTACCTCAGCTCCCTCAAATGCCTTTTCATGTATGATATATTTTCCAAGGTTAATTTTCTAAAATTATACACAAGGATCATATTAATAATCATCCACACCATATTAATCTAGAAACAAATCATAAATGTCCTCAAGTTTAAAAGCACCACCATGCATATTAGACTCCTCCTTCTCATTGATCACATAATTCAAGTTTGATCTTGCTTCAATGTAGGAATCAATGTGAAACTTTAAAAGAGGTTAAGTTATTATGGTCACCTTGGTTTCATACCTTATTCTAAAGGCCAAGAAGGACCATTTATCTAAGAGATATCAAATAATCTTGGTTGTAAGGCCAACAACAACTATGTCTTGAAAGATAGGAATGTTAGGGTAGTCATGGAGGATAACCTTCAAATATTTTATTAGACCTATTGTATTAGAATGTGTACTATCTATTTGAAGAAATCCTTTACTATGGGGTTCATATTTTAGACCCAAATTATTAACTACAACTTTGAGCATGACTGAAGTAGAAGCATCACTATCAACTATGCAATTGTTTACTAATTTATCACACACTATGAGAGTGAGGTAGAAAGGTGGAGGATTATCAAATCTAGTAGATTTTTCAACAATGTTACTAGGGGAATTTTTTATAGAAACATGACAATGAATTTGACTTGAAGGTGAAGGACTAGTAGGAATAGTGGACAATTGTTTTGATAATAGCTCTTTTTAAATAGGTATATGAAAGAGATCCCATAAGGAGATAGATGCTTTGGCACTTTTAAAAGAATAAATTATGTTTAAGGAAGTATTATTCACCTTCTCTCAAGTCCTTGGAGGAAAACTAATGTTTTAAACTTGAGGAATTGAGAGATCTTGGTCATACCTTACCACATTTTGACATGAAGGAGGTGTAGGAGTATTTAGAGATGTCATGCTTGTTGCCATACTTTGATGGATTGCAAGAGTATTAGATAACCTTGTAGGCATGCTAGTAGTATATAATAGATCCTTATTCTTATCTCTTGTGTTTATTTTAATAGAGGTTATTTGATTGATCACAAAAGTATCTTCCACCAGGAATTTGGTGAAACTTTCTCCTTGAAGTTGTCCATCCTCATTTGTTTGCATCATAAATTTGTCTTTAACTAATAGGAGAGGAATAACTCCTCTTTGAGAAAATAGAGTTTGTTATCCACCATCATTCACATCCATGAATTGTAATTTTTACAAATATTCTCCTTATACCAATTTCCTATACACTAGTACCATCTCTCTTGCATTGGTAATGAGATTGGGATTGTACACATTGGCAAGCCTGTTAAAGTTAACCTTCCCTTAACCTCTTCCCCTCCAATATTATTAGCCATATTGATACTGATAGGGATATGTATTTTCATAGGAACCTATTTTAATTATCTCTTACCTAAGATCAACTTCTAAGGTTTGAATTCTTTCATATAGATCAGGTTCATCCACCTTCTTAGGAGCAGTCCTAGGCTTATCATTAACATTAGGAATTGGAGTAATGTTTGGAGTATTATCAGGAGTATTAGGTAGCAAGGTCATAAAAAACATAAGAGGTAACTTTCCTAGTTTAATAAGGATAGTCTCATCTCTAATGGTAATTTCATATGCTTTAGTAAGAGTGAAACCACACTTGGAGAATATTTGAAAAAATTAAAATTCATGGATGTAAATGAGGGTGAACAAAGCTAGCAGGTGGTCTCATGGGAGGAGGCAATCTATACCAAGGTTTTTGAAACCTCTCATTAAAGTCATGAATTATTACCTTGGGGATTATTTTTATCATATTGGAATGATGTATGGGAAAGGTATGGTCACTTTCATCTTCAAACCTTGAATTTAGTAACACTCCAAAGTCATCCCATGTTATGATGTATCCACTGGGCAAAGTCCTATACCAATCAAGTCTTTTACTTCTAAGGGACATGGTAAGAAGTCTAATTGAAATATTATCCTTAGTGAAATTATGGAAACTACAAAAATTAGAGATGTCCCTGATGTGTTTATCAAGTGTAACATGACCTCACCATTGAATGTGGGCACACTCTTTGTGTCATGAGGAGGAATATCATCATAGGCCTGAAGTTTAATTAGATTATCAATATAAATTCATATTCCATATCCATATTTTTTTAAATATCTTAAATTTATTCAATTTATTCACTTTATTGTCTATTTAAATCTTCTTGGCCTTCAAACAACAAATTAGGATGAGGGTATTAAACTTCAAGAGGAAGTTTAAACTGAATAGGTAGACTGATAGGATTGATTAATTTACTAGATGATGACCTAGTAAGAACCATGAAGCCTGAGAGAAAATTTATGAAAAAATAATGACCTTGAACTAACTTTTACCTCTAATGTATTCACCAAATTCTAATCAACACACCAATTTTTAGGTAATGTTATCAAGACCAACATTCACCATGAGGAGTTATCTTGAAGACAATGGGTACCATCAGCCATGACAGAATTATTGGCACCAAATATTACACCCTAGAGGAGGGTGTTAAAGCCTCCTTTATATTTTGGAAACATGGGAATAATTATAGGCACTTTAGTTTACCTATAGGTATAACTAGACCTCTGGGTTTAAGGGATAACTCCCTAAATATATCTTAAAATGCTTGTCACCTACTAATGCTTACTTTTGGGAAAGGGGATACAATTTTACATGAAAATAAATTAATATATGGGTTTGGTACACCATAAGTTTTTCCATAAGAACATCATACTTATCTTAGTTGTAAATAAGACATATAAACTAACTTCCAAGTCTTAGAAAGCTCTAATAGAAGTTTCTCAACGCAGAGGCGATATGCATGAGGTAACACAAGTTAAGTGAACCAAATGGTATATTAAAATCTCCAAAGAAAATTATATTCTTTAAATTATAATAACACACTAGATACACTCTATATGACATGTTAGAATAGGAACTCTTACATAAACAAAAGGATAAGGAAAGCAAGGATAGAAGATTATCACTAACTTCACCATACATCACTTTTCACACTTAGAAAAATAATTATGAATTCAAAACTAGACATTAATTTAAAAATAAAAATAAAAATACAATGTCAATGTAATAAGGAGTCAGCATACATGGTGTGGTATTAATCTACAAGAGCCAAAATGGCTACTACTTATAGAATTAGAGAGAGAGGAGAAGAGAATGAAGTCCAAGAGTCACTAAGACATGTGTCATGATGAGAAAAGGAGTTAAAAATGTAAGGAATAGTAAAATTTAATATACCATTAAAGGTATACTTAGACAAATGTCCCTCAAAACATGACACTCCTAAAATGTGGCGTAGAACTCTCAATTGTTTACTCATAAAACTACATTCAACATTTGGCATTCTTGGAACATCCCATAGTAGATGAGGGATAGATGTGATGATCTAAATAAAAGAGAGGGGATTTACATGTGTTAAAACATGCATTGGAGGTGTACCTAATCATCAATATTATTTTTAAGATGATTTATCACTGCCTGTAGTCCAAATAACTACTCTTTCATTCAACTTGCATACTTGGCACGAAATTTTCCTTTAGTTTTCCAATACAATCCATAAATAGGATTGTATGACACATTTTAGGATCATTCATGGCCTTATATTCCTCAATCATACCTTAAAATATCTCCCACTATAAGTTGTCATTCTCTCAAGAGCTTGATCATTATGCCATCCTAGACTAGCTAAAGTAGAGGTATTAGTAGAAGCACTTAGGAATTTAATTGAGGCATGAAATGAATATGTTGAGATAGGATAAGTCCCAATATTTATCTGAAAGTGTATTTAATCTCTTGAAACTTTTTTTACCTACTCAACACAAAAAATAGTCAAGAAAGTCCATTTTACACCCTATCCATACAAAGAGGTTGGAATTCAGGTTGATAGGGAGGGACCTTGGAGAGTCCTCTACAACTTCCAATTATCTCCCAATACATTTCATGCCATTTATATGAATATTTTACTTAATTTTCCTAATTGGATCCTTAGGAAGGGTTTTAGAGGGTTTAGAGTACATTTCCCTTTAAAAATTGTTTGTATAGGTCTACCATTAGATTTACAAGCAATTTCAACTAAAAAATTATTTAGGGCCTCTTTCATCATTGCCTAACTCAGAATCCCATGCAATGTGTCCATCTTGGTGTGATAATTTAAAATTAACCTCTCAATATTTTTTCCTCATTCTACATACCCTGTGGTGGTCTTAATCCAATAAGTGGCTTCCTTATGGTCTCTTTTTCATGCAAATAGTTATAACACATTTTATATCTCCATACAAATATGTTTTAATGAACTAGAATGCCCATAAAATGCTGGAAGTGAAAATTAGACACTATTAGGCACTAGGCCGAATCAAGACCTAATGGGTATGTCTATATGTTTGTAGTTTTGGACCATCCTAATTGATTATAGTCACCTATTAATGGTTATTTATGTTTTTTCATGTCTTATTCAGCTTACCACACCATCCTGAAAGGTTACATCGATCCCTAGCTTAATTTGTCATCCTCTTCTTCAACATATTTAAGGTTTATACCCTTAGGGAGTAACACATTTTATATCTCCCTAAAAACATGTTTCAATGAAATATAATTCCAATATAATGCTAGAAGTGAAACTTGGACCCTATTAGGCACTAGGCCTAATCAAGACCTAATAGGTTTATTTGTATGTTTGTAGTTTTGGACCATTTTGATTGATTTTAGTCACCTATGCATGGTTATTTATGTTTTTTCATGTATTATTCAACTTACCACACCATCCTGCAAGGTTGCATCGATCCCTACCTCACCTTGTCATTCTCTTCCTCCAAAACTTGTAGGTTTGCACCCTTAGGGCATGCCTGCTCTTTAAGACAAAACAAAGAACACTTCCCATATTATATCATTAAATTTGAACATATTGTGAGCTTATCTAAGTTATGTAGATTATATGTACACACTTTTAAGGTTTGACTAAGTCTCTATCACCTTCAACTCTTTAAAAGGTTAAGACATACTCTTGAGAAAGTATATTGTGTAGGCCTTATTCATGAGACTATAGGTTACTTGTATGAGAAAATTTACTTGAATTATTTATAATTTTTGAGGATCTAAAAGAGAAATTAAAAACATGATAAAGTTGTTTTCATACCTTCTTACCACCCAAACATTACCAAACACTTCACACATACCTTGTTTTTAACTTTGACTAGACTGTTGACTGTGTTTTCTTATTTGTTAGAGAAACATGTAGGTGGTAGTACATGGTTTAACCTTTTAAATAATGACTAAAAATTTTATTAGATTTTTCAATGTCAGTATAAAATAATTTCAATTCATTCCCATCATATTTGGGCTATGTCAACACCCATAAACCTATGCTCAAGCTCAGCTTCAAATACAATCAACTATAGTTGACCACTGATGGCATAACAAGGGTCTTCCAAGTGTGTATTCACCTTTAAATCAATGTTAGATATCCTTTTATTAATTTATAGTTATTTAGAATCAATTCCCAATGGAAAATCAATGTTTTTAGGCTTATTTTTTCTACAAGGTATGTTTCATGGCTAGTGAGTACCTATAGTTAGGCTATAAGTGGATATCTTAATGAAAAGGCACATGTAGGTGATGGTATAATTCCATAACTTGCATCTAAACTCTTTATTTGTGACCTTTATGCTCTCTCAACTCATCAAAACCACTTAATACAAATACATGCCTCCATATTATAAAACTAGGTGTAGAGGTCACTTGAAGTTAAAATCTTGTAGACATCATTGCCAAACTTCAGTGAAAAAATTTGGATCTTAAAGGCCCCTAAACATCATGCTATTTTATTCACATACCCACTTCCTTTTGCAAGGTTATACCCCTATGTAGAGGATACAACATGGGTGTGTTTAAACTAATCTATGCATCATATAACACTGTTATATGTCATCAAAAAAAGTTCCTAGGGATCTTTTTTGGAGCTTTTAGGGAATTTATCCCTGAAACTCAGTCTTTGAACTTAAAGATAGCTTTCAAGCCTACCTGCTTGCCTAATGATTTGAGCGTGACTATCATATCATTTCCAACATACACAAACCTCAATGAGGTTTAAAATTATGTCAATTCTCTCCATATAACTCCTTCATGCTCTATTTAAGCCACCTGTAGTTGGTTAATTTTGAAGTTGTAGGGTAAAGACTATGGATATAGGTAGTAAGAATGGTATGTGAGCATTCAATGAGTTTTATACATTCTCAAGTTCTCCCAATGTATCCTTACCTTGAGGGATTTGAAACAAGTTTCAATACTCCCAAATCAATGCTCTCATCTTCTTACATGTATTCTTTGATGTTGCAAACAAAGTAGTGAGTGTGGGGATGAGCTATATGCATTGAATTTGAGCCTAAAACTAATTTATAAACCTTCTCAAAGGTGTTAAAATAAATGATTACAAATTTAACATGATTCAAACAATTTTTAAAAACCATTTCAATGTAATACCCTTTTCCAATCACCTATTGGTGTGTATTTCCATGGTATATGACTATGTACTTAGAAATTGACTATCTGATAATCATTCTCATGGCATTAGAGGTTTGTCCTGATTGATAATGAAATAAGAACTTATCCTAGGCCTTAAAACTCTTAAAAACATCTTCATATCCATGCTTATAGCTCAAAACACCATGAATACAGATTAGAACTTGTAGGAAGTGACTATGTGTAACATTATTGACTACAAACTTCATGATGTTGACTTTGGAGATTGAAAATTGAAGGAGAGGGGGAAAAGGAGACATTTGAGGCATGAGAAAAAACACCACAAATTTCATTGAAACCACTACAACTTCCATTAGTGATATCTTCCTATAATTTGAACTATTTGACCCTTGAAATAACTTCCAATAATTAAAAAAAATGGAGAACATGAGATAAGGGAACCCACATCCAATAGAATCAAATTCATTAACTGAGTTATACAAACAAGCTCAAATAGGAGTAAAACCTATAGGGTGTGTGAAAAAAAAAGTAGAAATAGATTGTCAACATACTAAGAATGGTTCATAAAGTATAAGCCACCATCCCTCTGAATCTAAACATGAAAATTAATTTGACCAATTGTAATAACCACCACCGATAGCTTTTGATCTAGAAGTCCTCTTATTGGTTCTAATATCCAAAGCCCTGTTGACCAATTTTGCTTGCATAGTGGAATGATGGAGAGATGAAATGGTTTTAGCTTATTTTGGGCAATTTCAAAGTAGGTGAAATGTGGAAATGGATTTAAGGATGTTTAAGGGTCAGTGAACAAGATTCTCCCACATGCCACTCTTTCCCATAGGTTTTACAACCTTCAAAAGTCCATTTACACTTATTTTATTTACTTTTAGTTAGGAAATTGAAATTTTTAGTTAGCCCTAATATTATTGACAAGTAATATGACATATTGGACATTGGAAGAGATATTATAACACTTAAACACCATTGGAAACCATAACACGCCCATTAATGACCCATATATGACCCCTCAATGACTCAAAATGACAAAGGAAAAATATGGACTATGACCATGTCTTATAAGACATTAAATCAAATAAAATGAAACACAAAATGTCCTATGACTTGTTATTAGACCCATATATTATGTTTTGGACTATAGTGGATTGAGTCATTTTTACTTTTGGTCAAAATGGTCAATAATTACCTTTAACACCATTTTGACTTGGATTGAAGTTGAAGCAATATGAGATAAGAAAGAATAAGTATGGTCAATTAATTTTTTACCCTTATTATTATACAATTATTTGATCCATGAAATTACATCATTTCTACAAATTTTACCTATCAGAATAAAAAATAAGTAGTGATTGCAATCATAGCTTATGTCAAAAAAATAGAAATTAATTATATCCATGTGTAATTTTTTTACAAAGTAAAATTATAAGTCAAGTCTGAGAAATGAGAATTATTTATAGGAAACAAAGATCATAAAAATAAGGAACAAACCCTAAGGAAAACCTAGTTTTTTTCAATATTCAAGCAATGTAAGGGACCACAAATATGTTTTACCCTATTTGGATTAATGTTAACCCTTAATAAGATAAAATATGTTTCTATTTTAGATTATAATGTATAATAAATAATCATAAATGTAAATGTAAAGGACCAAAACTAATTTTAAAATTACACTTACTAAATATAGAAAGTAGATTACAAAGATAATATACATATTAGTTAACTACTCTATGATATACTGAGACTATGTATATATGAAAAGGTAGGTATAAAACTATACTTTGATTCACTCAAATTAAGATTTGGATTTTTGAGATTGAATAAATGCTATCATCAATATTATTTACTCTATTCCAAGTTCAAGAGATCTATTTATGTAAATCTTATACTTAGTTCCATTACATGCCATTATGATTTTATTTGTTATACCCATGTGTGTGATATTGAGGACTAACTATGCATGCAACCCATATAATTATATCTCCTTCAATTTAAACTATGAATACATGTGAAATGATAAATTTACACCTAAAAAATAGAAATAAATGTGGGTTTAACTCACCAAAAATACTCATTATTAATTGTTGAACACTTCATCCATATCCAATACTCTAAGGAGGGAAGTCAAACTGCATGTAGTTCTCCCCATTAGGTGAATGTGTATACTAATTATAATTGAATGTATGGATCCTATAATTTATCTTTTTATATTTGAAAAAATCAAAACTTTGGATTTGGCTTGATGTGCTTCAAACATGGCTAGGGCTAGCTCTTTTTGACTAATTGGTAAATTGAAAATAATAGGGTAATATCTTTAAATGTGTAAGTTTTATAATATGATTAATAGATTTCATATAGATGAACAATATGATTGTGCCTAATTTGTATTTATATTATAATTTTTTGTTAATTTATCATGCTCCCAACACACTAGATGCATGGGTTGACCCATAGGAATGATTTGAATTTAAAATATGACCATTGCTTAATATAAGACGAAACCTTTAGATTCAAGTGGTGCCATCATGCAATATGTTATATGTCTAAATTTATTATTTATGAGAATAATTTTGATGATAATGATATGTCTAAGTAGGATAAATAAATGGATTGACATAGACTATAAGAATAATTATAAGCGACTGATAGCAACTTGGGAGGAATATACTTATAAAAGGCATACATATGTGAGAGAATAATTTATAAGATAAATATATATACAGCCAAGTCATGTAGGATAAAACTATGTTAGAAATGAAATTTTCAAGTATTTAATACCATATTTAAGTCTATATAATTAAAATTGTATATATTTCATTCTAAATTGATCTTTTAGTGGTTTAGGCTGATTTTTTGATAGTCCCAAATTAAATAGTCTATAATTTATTTTTAAAATACATCCAACATTGATTAATTGTAATCATGAAAATGTATAGAAGCACACTTATGTATTTATAAATTTTAGTTATTGAGAATTTACATATTGGTGGTCATTAAGTTCTATTTATTTATTTTTCATTGTTTGTAAAATGTGTTTCATAAGGATGGAAAGATTCACATTGTGCTATTAACTCAATCAAATAGTGTAATTAACAACACATCAAGATCATATAAAAAAGGTATAAACTATAAATGAGATCTTAAATCATGATTTTTTTTAATTGTGTTTAGAATGTCTAAAAATCAAATTTAATGAACATAAGGCTTTTTAAATTGTGGATATTCTCTACCATTTACATGTGATACTAATATTATTCTTAGTTTTTTTTTCAATGAATAAATAAGCCTTGCATTAAAACATGAATATGTTGGGTAATGAAAATGATAACATTTACCTAGTTTTTATGTGTGGCATGATGATTATTGAGGGTATGAATTGCCCCACTATTTACCAGATATAAGATACAAAAGGTGAGTGCTCAATAAATTAAATAAATGACATTAGCACTTTTTCTATGGTGAAAATCCTATATGGATTTTTTTTTTCATTAGATACCATTAATATTATTCCTTCTTATATTTTAATGTGTATGTAAGGATGTATAGAAATTTTTTATGTCTTACCAACCCAAACTAATACTTTATTATTTTATAAAAGATAATTAAATAACAAAATAAATATGGTAAAAACAAATGGCATGTGTTTGATGGAATAATCAGATGGAGCTAGAAACCCTTTGACTCAATCTAAGAAGGCACTTCAATACAATGAGGCACCAAAATAAGTATAGGAATAGCTTGGTTTATGTTTGATGTGGTTGCAGATGGCATTGTTGAGGGTTGACATACTAGAGAACATGAGGATCAGTAAAGAATTTATCTTGTTTAAAGCTTGGATGAATCATCTAGGGTGGAAAAAATATTGAATTATATTTCATTTAAGAAAGTAAAGGGGATATTAATTGGCTCTAAAAAGGCACTAAAAAAAGGTTAAGAAATCTTGGGGTCATGATCTAGAGTTAATATTTATTCCAAAAGGTTTTTTTGTTCTCATTTCCCCTAATTGTGTGAAAAATGAAAAAAAATTGAGGCAAACATTTTGGTCGATGTAAGGTGTTGGTATTTGGATAAAACATTAGAAACCCAAATTTCAAATCAACATGGTTCATAAAGGTCATATTCTATTTAGATTAGGATGTATGATCTACATATGGAATATTAAAGTAATGAATTACTCAGGGTTTTGGAAGGATTATTAGGTGATTTAATTGAGATTGATCCATTCACAAAAAATGCATTTTGGATACCTATGAATTGATTCATGTTTTCATGGATTTGTATAATTAAATTCCATAGTTTATTATTGTCAAATTTTAGGTAGGGTTTGGCATCAAGCTTTCAACATTGAATTTTTTTCTTCTAATGTTTAAAATGGAAGTGCCTAGGGTATGATCAGAAATTATGTAAGTTGTCATCTTATCCAATCTCTAAGAGACCATTTTATTTCAAAAACATGTCAACAGCTAAGTTATAACCACCTTCAAATACATTTTTTTTTTAATAATAAGAATTTTTAGACTAATAAGATACATGTTTTTAACCCCAAAGTCCAAAGATTGAAAGTAGTGATAACTAGGGTTTTTTACATAAACTAGACAAGGGAATTATTTTATCCATATATTCAATGTTGAAAGGGTGTGAGTTGATTTCAAAAAAAAAAAAAAAAACAACAAGTGATTAAGTCTATCTTATACTTCCCCTCTTTGGGTGAACAAGAGTTGAATACCTTCAATTAGGCTAGTGTGGATCTACAGATGGTTAGTCAAGGTTTGAGGGGTACTAAAGGTTTCTCTAAGGAATTTGAATGTAATTATGGTGAAGATTTGAATTCAAAATAATTATTATCTATTTCCAAAACTTAGAGGACACTCTTGTATCGAAATTGGGTCATCTAGTGAAAAGAGGGTGCAAGTGTATTTATTATCAAGTTAAGGGTGAAGTATCAAAATGTAAACAAAATAATTTGAAAAAAAAAACATGTGGATCTCTAAAGCATGGGATGGGATTCCCCTCTTATGATCAATGAAGCTAGTTTCCTATAATGTTAGGGACCTTAACACCCATAAAATGTATTTGATTAAGCATCTATTATTGACTAGATTAATTTTTTGTTGTTACAAGAGACAAAATTGAATAGCTTTAAACCTACATATATAATCTAAATAAGCTAGGTTAGGTGGCATATTAATATTTTTAAATCAATTAGAGATTCTATGAGATTGGTAGTTATATAGTCTCTAACCTTGGCTTAGGTGGACCTTCTCTCTTATGGGACAAACTAGAAGTAGTGTTATTTCTTAGATTTTGCATCTGATCTTAGGTTTTTGATTTTGAATGTGTATAAGTTGATTACTCCTGCTATTAAATATATACTTTGGGATGATATATCTATACTTTTGACATAGTATATAGGGAGAAAATATTTCTTGGTGGTGATTTCAATGCCATTTTAAAAATCTCAAGGAAAATGAGAGGGTTACATCATCAATCCTAGTCTCAAATTAAATTCAACAACTTTGTTTTAAATAATAGGTTGTTTGATATTGAGTCTAAAAATGGGATCTTCTCATGGACTAATAGTATATTGGGATTTTGTAATATTTGAAAGTAGATAACTTAGTTTATTATTACTCCAATTTGGCTTAATCAAAATTATATTATGTTAGGTTGTGGAGCTAAAAGCTTCACTGATGTAGACATGGAGGAGGTTGAAGAAGTGTTGTGGTGTGTCACAGACACCGGCATCGGTCAGGCCAACCGACGTCGGCAGGATTAGACAAGGAAGCAACTGACGTCGGTCAGAGATCGGCTGGCGTCGGTGACCCCTAGGTACACAGGGACCGACGTCGGTCGCCTGTGTGGTTCGACTGCGAGTATACTATAGGCAGTCAGTTGACGAACCAAGTGTTTGCATGATGAGAGCTATTTTTAGACTGAGAGCTGTGGATCTAATTATTGTAATTAGATGTCTAATTATTGTTTGGATGAGATCTATATAATAGACTCATGGTTGTATTGGAAAATTGTGCTAGAGAGTAAGAGAGCAATATTATAATCTCCTTCTATGTGTGAGGTAGAGCTATGGTGTGTTCCTCCTAGTGCCACAGTACCAGGTGTGGGTGCTGGATTGGAGAATCAGTAGGGTTCTTCATGTATGTAGGATCTTGGTCAGCACGGCCTTTATAGGAGATCTACATGGTAAGTAAGATCGTTGATATGCAGGTGTATGTGTGTGCAACGTCAAGGTTCACAGGTATGCAGAACTAGGTTGATTTGCAGGTGTGCAAGATCATATAGGACAGTAACACAATAGAGAGCAAAATCAGGCAGGATCTACTTGGAGTACAAGTGTGTACTCGGATAGAGCAAAGAGGAAGGCAAGGGAGTTCCTTCCATAAGTAAGGTCTATTGAGGTGCAGGTTGTTGCAGGTTTAGGGGAGATCTACTTGAAGTACGGTTGTGTACTTGTGGAGTGCATGGAGCACTTGTGGTGTGTGTGGAGCACAGGAGGTGAACACCAACTCAGAGTTTGAGTTGGGTGTTGGGACCTAAGAGAGAGCTTTGAGGAGAGAAGTATTGTTCACTTGAGGTGTGGGAAGCCTCTGAAGAGGTGGTGGAGAAGAAGTGGCATCTTCTTTATTGTATTCTTTTCTTCAAGAGTTTTAATACAAGTTGTATATTGTCTCTCATATCATGTGTTATTTTTGAGTTCTAGTTACTTGTGTATTCTGGTTATTTCCACATATTAAGTTGCTTAGTAATAAATTGTGTGCTTTCAGTTATTTATCTCAACATATTATTGAAGGATCAATACTTCCTTTTAAAAGATCAGATGATGCCCTAATTAAATTAAGTTCTGATGAAGGTTTCCCCTACTATGTGTTCATTCAAGTTTGAATGGATGTGGTTGCATGATGCTACTATCCCCAATTTAGTGTGAAATTGTTGGAATAACATCACGTCTTTCTTATGGATATTGTATGTTTTGAATGGTTAATAAGTTGTATTTTGTTAAAAAAAATTAAAATAGTGGAATATTAAACATTTAAAAAACAATTTTTAGGAGACTTCTAGAGTGGAATTAGAGATGGAATATCTTAATGAAGTGGTTCTCAATGTGAGAATGGATTCTATTACATTTTTAGTAGATTTTCCTTTGATGATTAAACATGAAAATATATTGCTTAAATAAGAGTTGTTTGGGAGACAAAAATCAAGAGAAGGATGGTTAAAATAAGGTGATAATAATATTATGTTTTTTACAATTCTACTAATTAAAAAGAAATATTACTCACATCTCAAACATTCTCTCAAATGAGGGGATCTTGTTGGAGTTTGAAACTAATTTTCAAAAGGAAGATATTGATTTATTTAGTGACCTCCTGGCATGAAACAAGGCTACCTATATATTGGTATAAAATATCAATTTGGAATACATTCCAAGGCTAGTTTTATAATTCCAAAATAAAAAAATTCTAGCCCTATTTTCACTTTAAGTAGCTAGGGATATTATGGATGCTGATGTGATCTAAATGATAGAGGAATATTATAAGAGGAAAAGGCTAGATATGGACCCCAATGTTAGTTTTATCTTGCTTATTCCCTAAGGTACCACATAATCAAGATTAAGGGATTTTAACCCATTTTGATTTAAAATATATTTTATAAAATTATATATAGATCCATTTTTGCACAATTAAAACCTATGATGCACAAGTTGATCTCCAAAAAACATGTGTGATTTATTCTTGGTAGGAACACTTAGGGAGGTATTATTATTGTGCATGAAATAGTGAAAACTCTTTCACACATTCTTAGGAAATGTATGTTCATCAAAATTGACATTAGTAAATCATACAATAAAGTGAATTGAAGTTTCCTTGTAAAATATTTGGATAAATTTAGGTTTTTTAAGACTTTATGTAATTTATTTTTCAGTTGATTTTTGGGCCCTAAATTATCTATTCTTATTAATATAAGCCTAATAATTTTGTAGGCTTCTGAGGGTTTTTGTAAAGGGGATCCACCTTTTTCATTCCTTTTCATTTTTATGTCTAAATCTCCAGATCGTATGATTCATAAGGATACTAATTAAAGGTACTTGAAAGGGATAAGGCTGGTACATGGTTTGTTAGATTTGATGCACCAATATTTTTATGATGACATCTTTCTTTTTAGATAGGCTTCAGCTCATGAAGCTCAAGTGTTCAAAATGATCCTTCCTAGCTATGAGGAAGTAGTAGGTCAAGAATAAATGAGAAAAATTATAAATTTTTCTTCCCTAATTATCTTTCACATGATCAAATTATCATTTATTTCATTTTGGGTTTCAAAGTGGGGAAATTGCCAAGCAAATATATAGGGATTTCATTATTTGTTTGTGTTAAGAAGGCATTTTGTTAGATGGCCTGAATAACTCCTTAAAATCTTGGCTTGTTTCTTATAAATATAAGTATATCTCAGTTTTAGGTCATTTGAATCTCATCAAATTGGGTTTGAGTGTGCTCCCCACCTATGGCATAACACTTTTCAACCACCCCATTAAGTAGTTTATGTTTTGAATAAGATTATGAAATATTTATTATGGTAGGGTATAGGTGAGAAAAATACATTTCCACTCATCAAGTGGGAGAATTTTTGCCTCTCTAAAAATATTTTAGGGGATAGACTGAAATTATTGATTTTACACAATCTATAACTTGAGGCTAAATTAGTGTAGGGGATGATCATGAATATGGGGTCTCTTTGGAGCATACTATTAAGGTGTAATTACTTTTATAATGATAATATATTAAGTATAATATATATATAAATGTCTCTCTTAAAGGGCCCAATTTTTGGAATATTTATTTGAAATTTGGGCCTTTGATTATGAATATTTTTTCATGGATTGCTAAAAGAGGTAGGTATATAGTTTTCTAGGAGGATTCTTCGAATGGGCATAGGCCTTTGGAAGAACTATAGAATCTAACATATTATCAATTTTTTATATCTAATGCATCGGGAATAAAAAATTCTAATTATCGTGATCCTAATTATTTGTATGGTTTATTCTCCTGGTATTAAAATAAATTAGTTAAAATTTAGATACATGTTGATGGGTTTTTGGGTCTATCTAATAACCTAGATAGAAGAAAATTGTATATTAATGATAAGGATGATGTTTTATGTTGGATCAATGCAAAGTCTGGGTACAACCTAGTCAACTTAGGGTGTCAACTATATAAAGAAATAAATCTTATAGTTAACTAAGATTTAAATTTGTGTTATATCAAAGAGGGTCTTCCAAAGGTAGGATCCTTTTCATAGATGGAAGTATAGAACCATAATATTAATTAATATCACCTTTGTAAAATGGAGTAACTTCTACCTCATGTTGTTTCATGTTTAGACAACTAACCACTTTTTTCTCTTGTTTATTTGTCACATGGTGTTAAAAATAGCTATTTTGGAAAGTAAGTTGGACATAGGCTAAGACACCTTATTTACTACAAGCTTTCTCCTCTTGTCTAGTCTTTTCAAACAAGGACACCTTTTTAAGTCTTTATAAATTTATCTTGATAGTTATAGTTTTTAAACTATGGAAGTAAAGGAACTAAATAATATGCTTAGATGAGGAAAAACATTTACATGGTGTTCTCAAAGACACAAAGTTTTATATCCTATAAATTATTTTATTTCATGCTTAATACTGAAATGGAATTCTTACGAAATGGGATATAAATATTAGAGCTAAGTGGAACATGTTTACTCCTCCATCTATTAATGTTTCAATATTTTATTTGTCCAAGAGTAGGATTACTAATAACGTATACTAGTTCCCTCCCTCTCTTGTTTGGTTTAAGTTAAATTTCTATGACACTTCCCATGCAAAAATGGGAGAATTGGATGTGGGGTGTGTTATCGAGGACTACTATGGGTCCTTGATTAGAGATACATATATTAAGTTTATGGATGGTACCACAATGTGCTAGAGGCACAAGCATTAGTTTTATGGGTCTAGCTATATTTACAATGTGGTGTACATAGGCTTGTGGTGGAGGGTGATTCAATCATCATGATTCAAGACCTTCACATTATAAGGGATAACACATAGATGATTAACAAAATTTAGGAGTGGGTGTGTCCTTGGTTATATTATATTTTTGATTGGTATGTGTCACATCACTACCATGAGGCCAATATGGATACATATTTCCTATCCAAATAAGGTATTTCCCTAAATATGGAGCCTAGGGTGGAAAATGTGATCGAGGATTTTCCAAATTTTATTTTGGACCACCTTATGTCTCTTAACCGTTAATATTTTTTGAGTTACTTCTCAAGTGAGTTATGGATCATGGTTTTAGTTAGAAATGGCTTGTCTATATCCCCACACTTATTGATTAGAGTGTATTTTATGTCTATCAAATTATTGAGTATTTTTATTTATTTGTATGGTTGTGGTTATGATGCACAACATTTTTGAACTTGGTTTTTTTCTATTGAAGTCTACTTTACTAGTAGGGATGGGGGAATAATTGGCCTAGGTGGCCATAGTGGCCATGATCTTCATGAAAGGTAAATAATGGTAAGATGAGGTGTTAGCGATCTATTTGAAGAATATGTTTTGCTTAGCTTCTGGGTAGATGTTTTAGTCCATTCAGATAATATTGGGTGACTCTTACCTTAGTTCTTATTGTTGGATCAAGATTATCTTTGATATTAATTATATGTTTATGAATAACTTATTAATGTTGGTGGAGGATAAATAATAAGTGTTAGAGTTGCTAGAGATATTTGAGACGTCAACATTTAGAGTGGGGCTGCTAAAAGTAGTGAAGGTGGTCGAAGTATGATCTCAAGCTTTCTTACCCTTTTTTGGTCAGGATATGGTAGATTTGTCCCTCTCTATTTTTGTGGAATTAGAAAGTAACTTCATGTAATTTTAATTTTATGTGGTGGATTTGAACTTAGTTTACTTAGTTTGGTTAGTCCCTACGTACACCACTATTAGCTTTGTCAAAAGATCCCATCCTTACGCTTGAAGCACTACCAGAACAAATAAATTTTAAGGCTCCAATGGCAGTAGTAAAATTTATATCAAGGGTGTTGATTTCAATTATTCTATTCACTCATATATGGGTTTAAAAATCTCTACTATGGGTGGCTTTCCAAAAATATCTACTAGCAGGGCCCTTCCTTGGGAGCGGTTATGACTCATTATAAGTTGGTGGTCGATTAGGTGGGGGTGTCTCATTGAGGCATCAGTGGTTTTGGTCTAGTGGATGATGTGTTTGGCACTAATAATGTGATGGGTAGATAAATTTATTTAGGCCTCAAAGGTGGTGCTCTGGTGGAAATTATCTCAAACTTAATTAATGTGTTGTTGGCTTTGGTTGTGTTTATGTTGTTCTTTTAGACGTAGTTTTGGTTTCAATTTTATTTTCTCAAGTTCTATTCAATGGTAGTCTTATATTATATAAAGTTATCCCTTGGAATCCTTTGTTTATTTTTTTATTTGGTAGTTTTTGTCCCATTTACTTGACTAGTTCTTGTCAGTCTTAAACCTATTACTTTTTTGGTTTTCTTAAAAATCTTGTTATATGTTAGTCTTATTGTAGCAAAATTTTTATATTAGTAAAATTTGGTAAGGGACCCATATTCCCTAATTATCAATATTAAAAATCATGTGATAAAATTTAGTTTCATATTTGAATAGTATTTGATCCTTGTTACTTATTATAGGTAGTCTAACCCAATGAATGTTGTTAATATAACCAACAACCTTGCCATGCCAAAAAGCAAAGTTTTACATAATGCTATTATACTTAGTTGATACATTTAATATTTACATGATTTTTAATATTTTTTTATTTTTATTATTTTTTAGGCCTAATAATGAAACATATATTCCCTAATGGAATATATGGGTTATAGAATACATTACAATATCTTAGGAATATAAAAAATTATACTTTGGAAAAATAATGATCATTTTTTTTGTAATTATCCATTTCCATTTCAGTTCTTGTTTCCTTTTCTATTTGTTCTTCATCTTTATAATGTAATTTTAAAATGAAACAATTGTTTCCAATATTTGAAGACTATTAAAATATAGATGTTACAATTTGTAATGTTTTTGGTTAAAAATTTATGACTATCAATTGAAACATCTTTATGTAAATTATTGGTTGTATTTCATGTCCTTTCAATTTATACAATTGGTAGATCTTATCATTACTTTTTATTTACCCTCATATTCATGAAAGAAAAAATGTAATAGGCACCATAAAACTATTTCCAGTTGGTTTGTTTATTTATTTAAAATTGAAATTAATGGTTGAAATATAAATGCAAAATATTTTATAGTAAGATGAAACCTATATTAAATTATTTTATTAATTTGTTTAAAAATAGGATAAATTCTTAAAATTATGTTAATAAATAATTAACTAATTTAGAATAACTTATATTAGATGGAAAAATCAAATAAAAGTTTATAAATGGTAGATGGTCATGTGCACCCTCTATGATATTTTTCAAGATTTGATTAAGCCATTTTATTTATAAACTAATACATCAAAATTTGTATCAAATTATGTAATAAAACTTCATTAACAATCAAACTTTAAATTAATCAAAGACTGATAAATCTTCATATGGTATTTAACTTAAGTATTAAAAGTTATCATTGTAGTTATCCATTTTAGTTAATAAATAACCTATTACTAACATGAATATTAACATTTTAGGATGAATCCAGGAGTATATTTGAAATTTTTACAAACATAGAAGCACTAATTGTTGAGTGGGTACTAGTAATTGAGATAATAATTGGGAAACAAAAATCTAATAGTTGTTGACGTTTAATTAAAAAGTAGGTATAAAATTTTCATGTTATTCTACAAATTTGAAAAAATAGTATTGTAATCATCTAACAATATGATGATACATCACACTCACATGTACAAGATACTCAATCCAATAGAAAAAACATTTTCCACTAAAAAAATTACTTGCACTATTGAATAAATTTATTGACCACTCACCTTCCTTATTTGCCACCTGGCCATTGATAAACAAAAATATCAAAACAAGTAACCATCATGCCTTTTGTCATGACCACACAAAAAATAATACATTTTGGAAGTATTTAAATGTGATTGTATTCATTTTCCAACATATAGTGTGGATCATGGATTAGGTAAGTGCACAGAGTTGGGGGTAAATTTCATGGACTTTTTTCATAACATGTACACATAATTACAATAATGTGTACAAGAAATTAAAATTCATATGCATTATTATAATAATGCATATGTGTTATTAAAAATTAGGCCTAAACATGTACACATTTTAGGAACTAAAAAACATGTTCATGTTATGCTAAATAAAAATTTAAAAATAAAAAAACATGTATAAATGCACAAACCCTCATTTTTAATTTCACTATGTTTTTAATCTCTACCACTAACTATTTAATCGCATTCAAATTATGTTTATAGGAGGATAAAACACTCCACATTACACCATAAGTTTCATAACTAACTTGTGGGTTGTCTACTACTGAAATGTTGTTGTCACTTAGCCAATGTTTACATATATGAAGATAATTTTTCATTACTATTATAAATCATGTATAATTATTTATTCATATAGATTTGTGCAACTAACAATCATATATATATTTTTCAATTGATGACCATAGTGGAGACTATTCCATATATACATGTAGAAATAGATAGAGGAATTTTTATCACAATTTCATCTATGTAGCCACTCACTGAAGTATGTTAACTTGTAATTTTTAATTTTAAATATATATTTATTTAAATAATTAAACATTATATTTTTTCAAGTATAGCTTATGTGAATGTATCACCTACACAATGTTATCTAATGACATATGATATCCCCATTCAGATGAATATCAAGGAATATACTCATGTTATTTTTCCCTTTTACACTTATATGCATGCACCTCAATGTATCATTGACCCTATTAACCATTAGAGTAAAATTGAGTGTAACCAAGAGATTGTGGTAAATGCTTATTTAAATAGTTTTTGTATCAGTCTAAAATTAATTTTTGAAACTTTGTTGTTGTCTACTATATAATGTTTCTAATAATAGTTTTATATGAATATGTTAAACTACATGCAAGATAAAAATTTGAAAATACTCATAGTTAGATCTTGTAGGAATCTATGGAATCTTATGGATATGCATGTATGATCAACACATCTAAGGAAGAGTCTTATTTGAGGATGGCAAAAAAAGGGAAGATTTTTTATGATTAGGATATGTCTTAGATGATGTAATTTTTTGTATACCTATATGTCACTATACTCAATTTTTGGCATTATATGCATATGCGGCATTATCCTAACATTTTATTATGTTTGTATTTTGTATACCTTCAGGAATTTTATCAACATGTGTGTTTGTTTGTGTGTGTGTGTGTGTGTGTGTGTGTGTGTGTGTGTGTGTGTGTGTGTGTGTGTGTGTGTGTGTGTGTGTGTGTGTGTGTGTGTGTGTGTGTGTGTGTGTGTGTGTGTGTGTGTGTGTGTGTGTGTGTGTGTGTGTGTGTGTGTGTGTGTGTGTGTGTGTGTGTGTGTGTGTTTTCACATTTTGTGGTGATCATATTTTTGCATATAATTTGGCACACATTATTATTAAAAAACTGAATTTCACTGTTTTATGGTCATATTAAATATGATCATCTTTAATATTTCCTTTATGTAATCATTAAAACTAACTTGGTTGAATGTCTAGTATATAAAGTTTATAATACTAGTTTTATATGAATAGGTCCAACTGCATCCATTCTATGAGTATAAAAAGACTCGTAGTTATATCTTGTAAAAATCTAAGTCATTTTATAGATATCCATCTATGATCAATACATTTGAGGGAGATTCTTATTTGAGGATGGAAAAAAGAGGGAGGATTTTTTATGATTAGGATATGTATTAGATTATTTAATTTTTATATTCCTATATGGTAATGTACTAATTTTTGGTAGTGTATGCATATATGGTATTATCCTCACATTATATTATGTTCTTAGTGTGTGTGTGTGTGTGTGTGTGTGTGTGTGTGTGTGTGTGTGTGTGTGTGTGTGTGTGTGTGTGTGTGTGTGTGTTTATATTTTATGGTGACCATATTTTTGCATATAATTTCACCGACATTATAACTGTAAAACTAAATTTGATGGTTTTTTGGTCATATTGAAATATGATAATATTTAATATTTCTATCATGTAATTATTATAATTAACTTATAATATTTTAATGTGTTGTAATTAAATACATAAGGCAAAAATACTAATAGTTAGATTCTATGCTCCATGATACGTAGTTCAGTATTAGAATCCATGGTCTCTAGATATAGGTATGTGAACTGTGGTTGAGATACAGTCATTTATTAGTGTGAAGTTCCTCTCATGTTTGGGAGACACCATTTGATGACTTTATTTGTGATCAATAATTGGAATGGGGTATTATTTATAACACCCAAAAATTCACTCTTAAAATAAACTTGTAAAAATGATACATTTTTTTACTACTAAGACTATATTATTCACATTAGAATTATGCTAAGATAATATGTTTATTAGTTCCACTAGTTCCTCTTTACCACCAAGGTTTCACCAAAAAACCAAATAATCAATTTGACACCATAATCATGATTACTTAAAACATCTTACTTAGACAATTAATAAATGTTATTTCAAAATACTTCACACAAATACCTCCTTATTTTAATAATGTTATTCAAGATAATATTTAATTAATATCACCTCAAGAAATAATAAAATAATTTCATCATTGATTTAAGCATTTAAAATTTATCATTTACATGTCCTAATAGAAAAATAATTAGTTTATACTAAAATGAAATGTTATCTTAAAAACCAATCATTTAATTCTATGTAAATAAATCAAGATTAAATTTCAATAGCTTGACGTTTAATAATTATCTCAAAATTTAATGTAAAAGTCAAGAGTCTTTATGCCTGCTTCCAAAAATAGGGACAAATTAGAACCCTAGGATCAGTTTAATCTCCTCCATAGGATTTAGGGTTTTAAAAGTTCCTTAAAATTTATTTCTGCATAATAAAAGTTATTTTTCAAAACTAAATCTCTCATTTTTTTTAACTTTACTCATAGGTTATTTTAGGTTGGAGGCAAAGGATAGATTCAATGTGGAGAGTATTAATCTAAATAAGAATCTATAAATACCAAATGTTAAGTATATATAATATATATACATCTATTATTTTCCTCTCTCTTTGTTTATCTATATTAAAAATAGAATGTATATATACTCAAAATAAATATCACTTTAGGCCAATGTAATCTTATTATGGTGTCTGTAATCGTGATTAATAATTTTAATTATAATTTGTTATTAGGATGACTTTCGATCCATGAAATGAATGTTGTTTTATCCACCTTTAATTCATGTATTAAATTTATATATTAAGGTTATATATATGAAATTAATTTAGATAAATAACCTTTCAAATAATGATCCCTAGTGAATCCTATAAATACTTATATTTTTTATATGCAACCTTCCTCTTTTAAAATACCAACATTTACTCCAAACATTGAGGATCCTTTTTAAGCACCTCATTTTATTAACTCCTTTTCTACCTCCAAATATGGTTATGGAAAAAAATATTTACAATACTATTGATATATTTTGGGAAAATGACTAGTTAAGCCTTATCAAGGTATTATTGAACATTTTTTCCTTTTCATAATGAAGGGAAATTAGGTCTTGGGTATAATAATAAGTCTACCCCTCACAAAAATCATCCTTAGAAGTAATCACCCACATTTATATCAGCCACCAAGGAATGTTTTGATATTCATACCTAAGTCAAATATGCTTTTCAATTATCATTAGTATACACTAGACTTATTAATGATACCATTTCACCTAATATTTTAACATTTGATGAATTTTTAAATGACTAATCTCTTTTGAAATATCTTAGTACATATGAATAAATCCCTTATTTCCACAATATAAAACATTACATTACAAAACCAACACATACAAATATTTTTTTCAAATTGATAGTCATCTTGATGAAATAAAATTAGATTATCCCAATACTAGTCCTATTTCCCCAATTCTCCTAGCTCCAATGTTAAAATATGATGAAATAAAACCTTTATGAAAAACACTATGTCATTACTAGTAATTTTTTGCATCGACATATAAATATATGCTAGGCATTGATTCATTAATCACATTAAATATTATTGTATTATATCTATATGCTAGATATGTTAAGCATAAAAGAAGGAAAATGTACCCAAAGGTGGTTTTACTAGTCAAGAATGAAACCCAAAGATTATTGGATATTGGATTGATTCATGTCTTAGATTATCCTAAATTGGTCTCTAATATTGTAATGGTATGAATATTTATGGATAGATTCAATTTTGAACATATTACTATTATTTAAATAAGGCTTTCCCTAAAACTAATTTTTATTACCAAATGTGTGTGTGTGTGTGTGTGTGTGTGTGTGTGTGTGTGTGAGTGAGTGAGAGAGAGTGTGCACATGTACGCACACGCGTCTGTCTGTCTGTGTGTGCATGTGTGTTTGTGCGTGTGTGTGTGTGTGTGTGTGTGTGTGTGTGTGTGTGTGTGTGTGTGTGTGTGTGTGTGTGTGTGTGTGTGTGTGTGTGTGTGTGTGTGTGTGTGTGTGTGTGTGTGTGTGTGTGTGTGTGTGTGTGTGTGTGTGTGATTTTCAATTTTTGTAAAGCATATTAAAATCAAATTAAGATGAATCCTATTGACAAGGAAAATAACACATTTATTTCACCATGGGGAACATTTTGTTATATTGTCATGCCCTTTGGATTAAAAAATATAGGTACAACATATAAAAGAGTTAGGACACATGTTTTTCATGATTAAATCAAAAAAATAGTTGAACACTATGTTTATCAATTATTAAAAATCTAAAAAATTAATAAAATTCTATTTTTTATATATGAGAAATATTTGAATGATTACGATATCATAATGTGCCTTTAAATCCTAAAAAGTGTATTTTTGGATTTGTAATAAGAAAATTATTAGGTTTTATTATTTATCAAATGGGTTTATAACATTATCCTGAAAAGTTAAAATCTATACTTTATATTTCACCACTAAATAATCTCAAGCAACTTGGATAATTAAATGGATACATTCCAACTATATGATATTTTTTCGCTGAATTGGTAGATAAAAAATTAATTTTCATGTTTACTTTATAATAATACCCAATATAAATTGGCTAATGTTTGTCAACAAAGTTTCTATACAATTAAGAAATATATTGACAATTCACTAGTTCTTATGCCTCCCATTCTAGCTAAGCCTATTTTTTATATATTTTAGTTATTGATCATGTTTCAATTGCTTTACTTGCATAACATGATGATATTCATCCTGAGCACACCATTTATTACATTAGTTACACATTAATTGTTTATGATCAAAACAAATTTTCCATTGAAAAGTTGTGTCTAGCACTTGTTTTGGTTCCAAAAGAAATATGGCATTATCTACTTTATAATGAGATTCATCTTACTAATAAAGTTGATCCACTTTTATATACTATGTTAAAACTCTATTTATTAAGACACATAGCAATATTGGTGATGCTTCCTAATAAATTGAAATTGAATTTCATTTGAAAAAATATATTAAATGCAAATTTATCACAAATCAGTTAGTTACGTCTCCATTACAAGATTTAGTGCCAATCATTATTGAATTTCTATATGAAATCATCTCTTATAGCATTGGTGGTGATACTTTGTTCCATGCATTTTGAAGGACCTAAATTTGCTACATGGGTTATGACATGAATTGTTATCATTACTCTACAAGGTTTACCCATGCCTATTTCCTTTTCCTTAATATTTAAATGTACCAAAAATATTGTTGAATATGAATTTTATATCCTTCGTCTATTAATAGCATAAAAATTGAACAATGAGTATTTATGTACATATAATGATTCATAATTTATCATTAATCAACTATTAAATATCTATCAAATAGAAGAGGACAAGTTTATCCCTTTTAAATATATATTCCAATAACCAATACCATCACTTTAACCTTTTTACACTTAAAATATTCCTTGAAAATATAATCATCATGTTATGACCTAAGAAATGTATATTGATTCTTATTAATTCTCATTGGTATTAATTTTTATTATCCAATGTTTATAATACATTAACTATGTAACCCTTATATAGACACAAAAAATTTTAATGCATTGTAAGTTCTTTTACTCACTGAAAGAATGAAATATCATAAAATGTACACACACACATGCATGCATGCACACACATACATGAATATGAATTCACACACACACATTTATATGTATATGTATATCTCTCTCTCTATGTGTGTGTGTGTGTGTGTGTGTGTGTGTGAGAGAGAGAGAGAGAGAGAGAGAGAGAGAGAGAGAGAGAGAGAGAGAGAGAGAGAGAGAGAGAGAGAGAGAGAGAGAGAGAGAGAGAGAGAGATGTGTTTGTATGTAGATGTGTGTGTTTAAATACATACATACATATTTCTATACAAATATATAAATTCATATATAAATGTATATGTATGTATATATATACATAGACATATATACATACATACATATACATATATGTATATATAAACATACACACACACATACATACATACATACATACATACATACTTACATACATACATACATACATATATATATATATATATATATATATATATATATATATATATATATATATATATATATATATAGACACACACACACACATAATTATACTTGTGAAGAAAAATAATATATATAAATGCATACACACATGTATATATAGATATGTGTTTATGTGTGTGTGTGTGTGTGTGTGTGTGTATACATGTACACGTATATATAAATATGTGTTTGTATCACTACATATTTATTTATATGTATATATACATACATATATATATATACATACATATATATATATATATATATATATAAACATATATATACATATATACATATACATGGACACACACACACACACACACACACACACACACACACACACACACACACACACACACACACACACACACACACACACACACACACACACACACACATACATATACATATAAATAAATATCTATCGATACAAACACATATTTATATATACATGTACATGTACACACACACACACACACACACACACACACACAGAGATAAATATCTATGTTTCCATAAAATGCTACATGTGAATTTTAAATGTGTTTACAATGTAAAGCAATTTATTTGTTTCTCATTAGTGGATCCATTTTCAAACAATCAAATAGTTATATTTCAGGTACTTGATAGTGAAGGTGGTGGTCATTTTTGTGGTAAGGGCGTGTTTTATAAAATATTAAATTAAGGATACTATTGGTATATAATGGAATATGAATGTCATGAGCATGCCAAGTTATATTCTCAATGTCAAAAGTAGAGAAATTTCAATCATACACCATCCAAGTAATTATAACCTATTGTTTCTCAATGGAAATTTTCTCTTGGAGGATTTGATCTAATTAGGAAAATAAATTTTTAATTATTTGAAGGACATAGATTTATCATTAAATCTAATGACTATTTTATAAAATGGGTAAAAAATATATCCCTTCAAATTATTATTGGTGCTAATATCTAAAATTATTTTCTTACACATCATTGCATGATTTTGGTTTCCTTCTTAAATCGTAATGGATAGTTGCTCATATTTTATGATTAAAATGGTAAAATAATAATATGATAAGTTAATATTTTGGCATACTTTTCTACTGCATACTACCCATAATAAAATTGGCAAGTTGAGCGGAATAATAATTTTTCTATTAACATCTAATGTAAGGCTATTGGAAAACATGGATCCAATTGGGATAATCAGATTTTTTATGATTTTTAGACATATCAAATAAGTTTTTGTACACAAAGGACATACCTTACTCTCTTATTTATGGAAAAAAGTGATACTTCATCATGAAATATACATACCAATTACATGAATTAGAAATTCTAGATAAAAAAGCATAAAATATCTCAATCATTTAAAATATTATCACTACCTTTCATAGAGGAGTTACATTATATTCTTGGGGTGCCTCATCCACCTTTTTTGGAGGAGTTACTTATGTACTCTCCTATATGTATTCCTCACTTTGGCCATCTCATGTTAATCATATATTGGGTTTTCTCTTATTTTGTCTTGTGTAATTTATCTTCTTGTATAATTTCAGATTACTTTAGCATCTATGTGATGTGCACTAGCTTCATCTCATGTGATCATGTCTCCATTGCATTCACATTATCTAGATTCTGGCAACAACTCCGATATGGTATCAAAGCAATAATGGTAATCATGTGTCTATTTATGCTTTTAGTTTATTTTTAAATCAAGAGGAGTGGAGTTCTCTTTATTTTTTTTTAATTTCGAGATCTGATCTAAAATTTAAAAAAAAAACTTTCAATATCATTTCTAGTATCATTTCTTGCATCTTGGAATTCTTGGCCTTTGGGTGTCTTGGTTGTCTTCACTTCAGGTGCTAGTTTTGTTTCTATTCTTGGGTGCCATTGTTGTGTGAAGTAGTAGAGGGAGGAGCAACATTCAGTCCATGCCAAGCTTCTGCAAGTCTGTACCTAGCTTCTGCAAGTCTGTGCCTAGCTTTTGGTCAATAGCACCATGCTTTCAGCACTCAACGCCTTCAGTTTGGCTCTGCCTTCAGCAAAGCACTCAATTTTTCCACACTAAGTAGGCCGTATGGCATCTAGGTATTTTTTTTGTTTTGAAAATGGTGTATTGTTTTTCCTAAACCTGTTGTGTGTTGAAGTCTAGAAACTCTTTAACCTTTTCTTGCCCAAAAAATTAGAAATGCGCCCTTGTTTTTTGGTTAAAACATATTACCACATCTGCTGATTTTGTCTTTTCTGCAAGTATATTCTGGACAGTGCCTTTTTGGTGCCCCTTCCTTACTTGGCAATCCTTCATTCTATCTATGCTTTATTTTTTTAGTTTAAAATTCACTTTTAAAACAAAAATTAGTCAATTTAATTGAATATTTAATTTTTTAGACAGTTTTGTAATTTGGGAGTTTTCATTTAAAACTTGTATCTTCACCTATCAAAGATGAAGGGTGAAGCCCGGGTTGGTGGGAGGTCAATTTCCCCTCACACAAACCTCCTTTGGATTCCTCGTTCCATTCCAAATCTAATAAGTGGTTGGAAGGCCACTTTATTTCTCATAATAGGTATTTTTTTAATATTTTAGTGCTTTTTTTCTACAAAAACACTAGTTTATGAGAAAATTAAAACTTAAATATCTTACACATGGTAGCTCAAATTTGGATGCTATTTTTTGAAAAACTATTTGTAATTCAATTATCCACAGTGTAGGCTTGTTATTTGTCAAAAATGCACTAGTTTATAAAGTGCCTAAAATTTGGGTCTCCCGAGACGCATTTTCGGCTGAGTCTAACGTCCTTTTTGCTTTAGTCTTGCACTAATTACTATAAGACACATTCTCAGCTGAGTCCAACATCTTTTGAGCATGAAATTTCATATTTTGGGGGGGGCTCAATATTTTGGGGGGGTGTGATTACTTTTCACAACTTGCATATCTTTGCTTTCATTCTCCTTTCTACATAATTTTACAACTTGCAATCAACACAACTTCACCTAAATTTAGCTAAAAATGGATTATTTTCAACTCAAATCCCTAACACCCTTCAACTATCATGAATGGAAAGTTAAAATGTCAATCACTCTTAGAAGCAAAGGGTTGTATAGGATCACCATGGGTACTGAAGTAGAACCTAACACTGATGTTGAAAAGGTCAAGTGGTACAACTATAGTGATGAAGCCTATGGATTATTGAGATTGTCTGTGTCTTAAAAAATTCTCTTCCATTTATAATCCTCTAATACTCCAAATGACATATGGGACACCTTAGAAAACTTATTTAGGAAGCTTGATGAGATGAGAGGTCATGAGCTCGAAAACAAACTCATAAGTCTAAGTCCTAGCAACTTTGACACCTTAAAAGACTTCTTCACTATGTTTAAGGCCCTTTGATTGAAATTGAAATAATGTGGGATAGAGAAGAAATATGATCAACTCATTCTTTCTATTCTCGCAAAGCTAGGTCCAAACTATTTAGTCTTTGTCTCCACTTTCCATGCCACAAAAAGTGCCCTTGGCACTACATGGAAAATGTCTTCCTTGGATTCATCGATTGCCAACTTGACTAGTGAGAAAGATAAGCTAATTCAAATGGTCACAATGAAGTCTACTCAACCCCAAGCTTTGATAGCTGGAAATGATAAGGATAAGACTTCAACAAAGGAGAAGAAGAAAAAGAACAAGGACCAAGAGAAGAAGAAAGAAAACAACAATCCTGCCAAAAGCAACACTGACTCTTCATCCTCCAATGCTAAACCTAAGAAGGAGAAGGTTAAGTGTGCTTATTTTAAAAATACAAGGCATGATGAACAAAAATGCATGAAGAAATAAATATATCACCTAACTCATCTTCTAGAGAAGAACAACATAGGTGTTCCTGAGTCCATCAAGCAAAATTCATCTACCCAAGATTCTACCAAGGCAAAAGGCAAGGGTAATGAGAAAGAAAAGGGCAAGGCTCTTGTAGCTATAGGAGCTTCTACATCCTCATGGGTCATCTACTTGGGTGCTTCTCACCACATGGGCTCTTCACTAGTTGAGTTTTCATCTTTAGAGCCTTGTAGCATGACTTCAATTAGTTTGGGTGATGACACATCAGTTTTCATTGTAGGGAGAGGGTCAATTGAAATAGAGGGAGGATCATTCAATAATGTTCTAGGTTCTCCTTCTCTTTCAACTAATCTCCTATCAGTGTACCAAATCACTCACATTAGTTGGGCATGAGAGGTGAGTTTTCACCAGATTCAGTGGCTATCAGGGAGTTGCATAATGATACTATAGTGGCAGTGGGTAGGGTAGATCACCAAGCAAGGTTATACACCTTCTCACATTTTGCATCAAATTTTTCTCCAACAACATTGCTGACTCATTCAGATGGAGTTAGAAAATTATGGCATGAGTGGTTTAGCAATCTTAACTACCACTACCATGAGTAACTTTGCGAACATGACATGGTCATTAGCTTGCCTCGTGTCCAATTCTCAAAAGGACTTTGTGAGGGGTGCTCCCTTGGGAAGCATCTCGAAGCAAAGTTTGACAAAGGAAAAGTTTGAAGGGCTTCACAACCTTTGGAGTTAGTCCACAGTGATGTATTGGGGCCCTTTCCCAAACCATCTTTCACAAGGGCCAAGTACATCCTCACTTTCATTGATGATTTCTCTAGGTACACTTGGATAGATTTTATCAAACAAAAGTCTGAAGTGTTTGAAAATTTTCTAGAATTCAAGGCTCTTGTTGAGAAATAGAGTGAGAAATCCATCAAGGTTCTTTGAACTAATAATGGAGGGGAGTATGTCAGCATCAAGTTTGAGTAGTTTTTCACCACAGAGGGGATTTATTTGTAGTGCACAGTCACTTATAGTCCTTCATAGAATGGGGTTGCAGAATGAAAGAATATGTTATTGAAAGAGATTTTTAGTTATATGATTCACTCCAAATCCTTAGCACCATAGTACTAGGCTAAAGCCATCAATTGTGCTTGTTACATTCAAAATAGGGTTCTTCATAAAGATTTGAAAGGGATAACACCCTTTGAAGCTTGGCATAAAAGGAAACCTGATGTTGAGCACCTTAGGGTTTTCTGATCCCTAGCCATGGCCCACATTTTGGAGAAAAAATGCAAAGCTATGGAATGTCAATCTAGGCCTTGCATCTTTGTAGGATATCTAGATGGTATTAAGGGGTATCACTTCTAGATCAAGTCACTCATGAAATGTTCATTGAGAGAAGTGTCCACTTTCAAGAGAGTCCTAGAGACTCAACACTTGACACTTATTCTCCCTCGTCAAATCTAGTTCTTCATGATGATTCCTCATTAGATTTAGATCAGCCACAGTAGGTTCTCAAGCTAGAGATATCTTCTTCTTCTTCAAGTTTAGATAGTGAGGATAGTGATGTAGAGTTATCCACCTCTAGTCAGTCAGAGGATGAGGATTTAGCACCTGACTTGCCCACTTTTGGGTCACTTTGGGCCAGATAGATACTTGAGAGTGCTGGCACTTAGGCAGGAGATCCCACAAATGATAGACATATTAGGGGGATTTTCATAGAGATCCACATGCCTTCTTTGCTTCAGTTTTAGATCCACAAACTTTTTGAGAGGCATCATGGGTGCCTAAGTGGGATAGTTCTATGGAGGAATAATATTCTTCCTTAATCAAAAATCACAATTAGGATTTGATTTCACTTCCTAAGAGAAGAAAGACGGTTTGATGTAGGTGGATATATCAGACCAAGTTTATAGAAAAAGGGTGAATTGATAAGTACAAGGCATGATTGGTCACCAAGGGTTTCTCATAGGTGGTAGGCATTGACTACTCAAAGACCTTTGCACCCATTTCAAAGATGACTTCTATCCAACTCACCTTAGCTATTGTCATAGCACATGGTTGGGATTTGCATCAGATGGATGTGAAGAGTGCCTCTCTTCATAGAGACCTAGAGGAGGAGATCTACATGGAGTGGCCACTAGGATTTGTTAAGGATTCTTCCTTAGTATGCAGACTTAGTAAATCTATTTATGGCCTCAAATAGGCCCCTCGGGCTTGGTATGTCAAGATGGATTCCTTCCTTCTCATAGCGGATTTCACTAGGTGCCATTCAGATCCCAATGTCTACTTCTTGTGCCAAGATGATTCGCTCTTGATTTTGGTTCTATATGTTGATGACCTTTTGATCACCAAGAGTTCTTCATCAGCTATTGTAGCAGTGAATGCATCTCTTCAGGATAGATTTGACATGACAGACTTGTGTTTGTTGCACTACTTCCTTGGAATTGAGATCTCATAGTCAGATTAAGGGATTTATCTTACATAGCCTAAGTATGCTCTTGATTTATTGGCTCAATTTCACATGGCTGATTACAAGCCATCTCTAACTCCATTTCTATCAAGAGTCAAGCTTGAGGTTGATTATTCTTCACCATTGGTTGATGCCACTTGGTATGGACAACTTGTTGGTAGTCTCATCTACTTGACTCACACTAGGCCCAACATATCATATATAGTGGGAATTGTCTCCAAATTCATGCATGAACCTCATGAGTTGCATTAAAAAGTAGCTAAGAGGATATTACAATACATACAAGGTTCACATAGACACATGATTCATTACAGATTTCGGATAGAGGTTGACTTGGTTGGATATACAGATTCAGACTGCACTGGCGATTCAAAGACTTGCAAGTCCACTTTTAGTTATAGTTTCTCTCTAGGTTCTGGTCTTATCAGTTGGTCTAGCAACAAGTAGAATGCTATTGCTATATCCTCCATAGAGGTAGAGTACAAGGGAGTTGTTAATGCAAATACTGAGGCTATTTGGTTCAAGGGGATTCTTTCTGATTTTGGCATTCCTATCAGGCAGCCCAATATCATTTATTGTGACAACTAAAGTACCATTCAGATTTGTAGGAATCTAGTTTAGCACTAGTAGACCAAGCACATGGAGATTCACATGCACTTCATTCAATATCTTATTCATAGTTAGGTCATTGAATCGATATTTTACTAGTATTTGGAGTAGGTTACAAACATCTTCACCAAACCTTTCACTGAGAGAAAGTTCATTCATCTACGAGCTCTTCTTGGGGTGCATTCTACATCTGTAGCAATATCATCTTTAGGGGGGGCCTTCTTGCCTCTTCTTTCTTTTATGTCTCTTTTGGGGGGAGTTATTTCCTATGGTTTTTTTGCTTTTCTCTATCTTATGGGAGATTGCATTTTTACATGGGTACCTCATTAGGCCTAATTGTCAGGACCCATTTTATATTTCCACACTGCCCACCTAAGTTACACTTATGGGGGGGTATTAGTCTAGGTTTTTATTTTTCCCTATTATTTAATTATTTAATTAGAGAAATTATATTTCTTGTGCATACAAAGAGTTTTCTTGAATTTGTGGGATAGGCTAGCTTATGTGGAGCTATGTGTCATGGATGTATCATAGGTGTCATAAGAATGTCATAACTAACTCGCTTGATGGGAGTTACTTCTCTATTCTTAGCACCTTGTCACCACCTTCTATGGAGGAATTACAGTCTATTCTTGGGGTGCCTTGTCCACCTTTTGTGGAGGAGTTACTTATGTACTTTCCTATATGTATTCCTCACTTTGGCCATCTTATGTAATCAGATATTAGGTTTTCTCCTATTTTTTCTTGTGCAATTTATCTTCTTGTATAATTTCAAATTACTTTATCATCTATTTGATGTGCACTAGCTTCATCTTGTGTAATCACATCTCCATTGCATTTGCATTATCCAGATTCTGGCAACAACTCTGATAAGACCAAGTCACATCATTGATTACCCTTATTTACTAATTAATGGCTAAATCATATTGTGTAATCATACATAGATTAAACAAGCTCAAATTGGCCCTACATGCATTTACAATTGGACACTATACCCTATACTCTAAATCCTCAGCTCTAATCACTAAACCTCACACCATAAATCATAAACCCTACACCCTAAAACAATCAATTTAGCCCAACTACATCATTTATAATAAGAATTAGGTTCACATGTCTCAATTTGGCCTAGTTTTCATCATTGATTTCCCCAATTGACTAATTGACTCACTCTTTTATGAAATTGGAGAAAATTAAGTCAAAAATAACATTATATAGTCATAAATAGGTTTAAAAGGCTCAAACTAGCCTCAATATGTTCATAGGATATAATTTACCCTAAACTACATCACTAATTTTCCCAATTGACTAATCATCTCAATATCTGATGTCATTGGGAAAATTTGAGAAGTCATATTTGTAGACACAAATAGGTTCAATGAACTAAAATTGGCCCAAGTCACTTTTTTTATTGGAACCTAAACCCCAAACTATATAACTTAAACCCTATGCACTAAATCATAAAACATAAACCTAAATCCTAAAAATCCAAAGCTACAACCTAAACCCAAAATCCCTAAGACTAAATACCATAAAACATAAACCCTAAATCAATCTATTTATTCACATAAATCACATCAATACTATATCTAAAATTAGGTCTACTTTTTTTTATGCACAAAACTTTAATGTTAACAACTAGCATTTCCTAAGGTCATTCATGAGCTATGAGAATTAAAAAAACTATAGAATATAATAGTATACATAGTTTTAGCATATAATAGTACACAATGAATATAATATTTTACTAAAAATTTAATACATGGTGCTTCTCACAAGGTATATCAATGTACAACAAGATATTTTTTTTACAAAACCAAGAAATAAGCGCACACACACAATAATTTGCACTAATTGGAATTTTTTTTACATAATTAATATAAATGAATTCATACCAATTAGATAAAATCACATTGTATACCTATCTTCCTACTATGTAAATATCCTTGTGTATTGTAAATCTCACTTTTTGAATGTAACATAGTCATAGCGACCTCTTATACAAGTTTTTATCAAACTACTTAAATCATATTCATATATTATTCAAATTGAAAGATACACATACTTATCATGGTTTTGATGTTGGTCTAACCTTGTATCCAACATCATATATTTTTTTGGGCATCTGACCATTCTATACGAACACATTTCTAGGTTGTCTCTGTCCACATCCTATTTTCCATGTTCAGAAATAATGAAGAGAAATATCTCATTTTCATATGTCATGATGAATATGCTAACTATTACTATGTAAATAATTACATATGATAAAAATATGCTATTTTTATTTTTGTATGCTTCTTCCATATGATTAATTCATCACATAACATGATTCAACATGATTTCTTATTAAATGTGGCACTTGGCCTTGTGTACATTAAAAATATACCATTTTGTTTGTATGGAAACACCATGGCATGTGTATGTGTCATTTATAATCATATTTTTGTATGATATTTATAAGTCAATTTTATTCTACCTTTGGGCCTTATGGGTGACATTTATTCAAAAAATTTAACTCTATGCAACCTTTGACATGTTCCTTGTATGCGGCCTTTGGGCATTCTTGGATGATAATTATGTGACTTTCCTTATATGTTGATTATTTCTTACTATGGTGTCATGATTCATAGCATGAAATTATACCTATATATTACATATATCTATGGTGTTATGATACATATCATGCACAAACTACGTATGTAATATAATGCTTCATTTTTTAAATAAACAAATAAATAAAAATAAAAAAGTATATCATATGTATTCAACACTTGCAAGTTATTTAGATGTTTCATATCCTACTTTTATGCTATGTTCAAATTACATGATCTAATGCAGTATTCAAGCTCTTCATATGCATCAATGTTACATCTCTAAGATTCCATTATAATTCAAATATGTAAAATATTATTACATGATTATATATTTTACAAATTATATCTCTTTTTATTTTGAAACAAGTGGTTTTTAGGCAATTCCCATCATCTCAAAAGAGTTAATCATAATGGAATTATCTCTAAGATTTAATAGGTAATACATTTCATATTTAATAATTTGAAATATGTAAAAACTTAATTTTTTAGATTATGGGGTAATATGGCTTGATTATTCACTCCACTCTTGCAGTTAGTCTAATAGATACATTTTTGTGAAGACATTTAAAATATTTAAAACTATTTTCAAAAGATCAAATTCAAAATCTATATAGTATATGGGAGTGATATGTATTCATTCCCAATCTATGCTTTTTTTAAAAAATTCATATATCATTTTTCAAAGCTTAAAAATTATATATTCTAATCCATACTCATCTACATTGTTGTGATTCATATTTTCCAAGTGAACCATGTTTGATATTAGTAATGGTCTATGTATGTTTTAGTTTTTAAATCCATGTACTAGTTCTGACCTCTTCTTTTCAAGTTTAGTAAGTGAGTCATGCATGAGATCTTAGTGACACACACCATTTTGGTTACATTATAATCAATCTCTTTTTTTCCATTGTTTTCAATATTAAGTATAACTCTTTTATTTATTTAGCATATAATCTTTCCAACTCAAACATCTTCTTTGATTATTCAAATTGTGAATTGATCGCTCTCAATTCACCATGAGTTCAACTATTTATCCACATCCCTCAACAAGGGGGCATGCACATCCCCGTGAAAAATAAAAAATGTGTATACAAACTCAAATTTGCATTTACCTTAATTTATTAATTTATTTAATCAATAGAATGAAGGGGGATGGTGGTGGCAAATGTATACACTAAAATTTAACCAAAAAATGCTTCAAAATACTTGTTATCAACATCTTTATATTACTTGGATAATTTTCCATCTTGATAACTGATAATATAAAAGAGACCCTTCAATGTCTTGAAATTAATGAGAACATCTTCCATACATCCCTATTTTATTCATATTCATCTCTATTTAGTAGATACTTTATTACCACTCTTGTTTCATAAGCATTTGAACTTTCAAGACAACTATTCACTACGGGTGTATTGTGTACTTGTCCATTAGTAAAAACTTGTATTTCATGATCTAATGTCTATATTATCAAAATAAAACAATTCCTAGAGTATTTATCATTCATGTAAATAGGTCATTTATTGTAAAAATTTAAAATATTCCCCTATAAAATCACATTAATTGCCACACTTAAAAGGACCTACCAATCATTTACAAGACATCTATCTTTCTTATTTTAAAAACATCTATTTTCAAAGTAGAAATATTTACTACAATTCTAATATAATTTAATTGTCCTTGTTCAAGTCTAGCATTGTTTATTTTAAAACTGATGGCACCATTTGGTAGGTCCATGACTTAAGCTCGTGAGTGGATTTGACTCTTGATCTTAAAGTATGGACCTGTAAAACATAGTTGAATGCATGTTTTTCTACTAAAAAGAGAAAAATTCAAATTCTTTTATACTAAATAATATGAAAATTTTAAATAAATTTATTGAAAATATGACTACACCATAAAGCACACTCTCCTTTTTTGAAATATATAATTTTTTCATATATGAATTACATTAAGGTTTTTATCTATATTTATTTCTAAGTATGTATTTTATACTACTATATGCCAGAACTATACATATTTATCTTTATTTTATATATATTTTATTTCATTTATTCAAACTAGAAAATGATTATAAGGTTACAAACTAGACCTTATTCTATACACATTTAAAAAAAACCTAACATTTGATATTTTTGATGTAGTTAGGTGTGGGGATGGGGGAATCATAGTTGACTATGCATTATAAATCATATTTTAGTTTAAAAAAATTATTTTTTAAAATATACGATACAAACTAGATGATCTTATCTAAATTTCCATAAAAAGGTTTGAAAAATAACTAAAAAATTCTAAAAAAAATGATGGGGTGCATGGAAGTATAAATACTATGATTTATAAAACAAATAGTTATACCTATTTGAATTTCTTATGTTTAACCTACTTATATTGACCATTTAAAAAAAATAGTAGTTTTGAAACTATACATGAAATTCTTAAATTCATGTTCTTATAGCATGTTAAAATTTAAAATTTAGGTATCTCAAACAATCTGTACAAGTTGGGTTTTCTTGTTTTTAAGAAAACCGTGTCCACTTAAGACCCCTTTTTGACCCCCAAATTATGTGCACTTACTCATATGCCATCTATATTACATAGAATGTTAATTTTACTAATATTTTATACATAATACATCTCACAAGGTATATAATTGTGAAACATGATATATTTTATATAAAAATCGGAAATAAACATATATATAAGAAGTTATCCTAATTAAAAAAGTTATTGTGCAGTCATTTAGGATAAATTCACACTAGTCAGATATCAATGCATTGTGTACCTATTCTCCTACTACATAAAATTCATTAATCATTTTAAGCCTCACTTACAAATTCAACATAGTAACATGGACTTCTTATACAATTTTTATCATGTAATATAAATCATATTTAGATATCAGTAAAATTTCAAGCTAAGACATAGTTTTACATGGTATTGATGTTGGGCAGACCTTGTACCCAACAACATTGCTCAATTTGGGCATCTCATCATTCTATATGAATAGTTTTAAAGGTTGTATTTACCTACATTATTTTTTCCATGTTGTGTTATAATTTTAAAAAAAAATCTAATTTTCATATGTCATGATGAATATTTTATTTTTTAACATGGAAATAAATACATATGAAAAAAATATGCTTATTTAATTTTCTCTATGCTTATTTGGTATGCTTACTTCATTATTATTGTAGGGTTGAGTTGTACCCTTTAAGGAGATGTTTTAGGTCTCCTCACTCAATTGACATAATGAAAACAATCATAGGTTGTGGCTGACATAAATGGTGGAGTTAATCCCTAGAAAGGGATGGATCCCTTAATGCTATGCCTAAGACTAAGAATACACCTACTCAGCTACAAGGAAAAGGGAGCGAGATAAAATTAACATGAAGGATAAAGAGGTGATGTAATAAATGTTTTGACCATTACCACTCATTTATATGTATACAAATGGATATCATAATTGAATTAATGCTACACAACTCCTATTTTGATCCTCTTGCATCAAAAAATTATAAAGAGATTAGAGATTCAATATAAAACTAGAAGCGAGGAATGATATCCAATGATAATCAAATGTATGAATCTGATATGAAATTAAATACAAACTAAATTAATGACTTGTAACCTCTTCACAATTATAAAATGGGACAAGGAATAAGGATAATTAAATCATCACATGATAATATTAACCATTCATGAATACATAGTAAACATAGTCATAGAAGAAGGTAAAAATTAAATGTCTATTGATTCAAAAGGTAAATAGAGAAGGACTTGACCATACTCATGTGGAGGATGATTTTAAATTAACTTTAAAGAGTACATATAGGATAATAGAGAGGAGAGAGATAATTAATATGTGTAGGAATCCTACAATGTCTCCCATTTAATCATGAGATCACTTAAAACATCAATGAAATGTAAAAAAGCATTCATATATTCCTCTTCAACATGCATTATACTTATTGGATGACACTGCCTTGAAATTTGGCATAGGATTTATCCATTGGCTTTGATGACTCATTATTGATCTCTTGAAAGTAACCTCCTTACAATTTGGGGAGTTACAAATACACAATTGAATCTAACAATTTTTATGCTTCTTGCCACCTTGTCCAAATTAGGAGTTTTCAAAAGGTAACTACCCATTTTTAACTCATGCCTTTGAAAAATTTTATGTCCAAATGGGCCTTCAAATTTAAGTTGGTGCACTGATGATTTTATTTCCACCACATGTCTTCCTTCTAGTAATGTTTTTGTTTTCCTTTGTTTCCCTATTGGCTTTACTACTATGGGCTCTCATTCCACCACTTGGTAGCTCATATACATCCATGATATTTAGCTATAGATATTGAATTTGATATAATTATATGCATGTGGCATTTTCATGTCCTCCTGGGCATTTCATATTTTTGATTTATTGTTACCTTGCATCATTCCTTAGCTATTTATTATTTACACTAATGGTTAATGGTTCTGGGATTCTACACATCTAAGCCCTACAAAGTGATGCCATGTTGATTATTTTAGGGCCTTAAAACCATGGGGGATTAGGTTTTGGATTAAGAATTTAATGCCTCTAATATTTTTAAATTTTAAAACCTCTATTGTCCCATGCTTCTAAAGTCTTTTTAAGAATTATAAACTTTTCAATAGATTTCAACATCGTGCATCTTGCCTTCAAAACTTTTTTCACCATAGCTTGTATATTATTTATGACTTTCATTGTCACATATTTTGGTATATTTTGTTATATTAATTTTTTTTGAAGATCTAAACCATTCAATAATATTATTTACTAATAGTTCACGTAAAATATCCAGCATAATCATCATGAAATCAATTCCTCTCTTTTTTATGACTTTTTATTAGACTTTTATTTGGAACATTTGTTTAGTATAATTGTTCAAAATAACTGAGCCTTTGTCTTTGCCTAAATTGGATTCATGTAAATATTTAGATGCAAGTCTTTATAATTTTTGAAAAGAACTAAAATACTAATATAATTCTTTACAAGTCTTGGGATCTTTTGTAGGCTCTCAGTCATGAAAAAATCTCTAAATGATCCTTTCAACAAATAATGTGAATATTATTCTCCTTTCTAAAATGTTCAAACGAAGATTTTGGAAATATATTAAATTTTTCTTTTGACTTAATCTTTTATAAATAATAAAACCTACAACATTTCCCCTATGCATTGAAAAATCAATGAATGTTCTTACTTTATTTTTCTCTACTTATATCACCCTTATAGACTAAAACCACTCCAAAATATAATAGATTACAACTCTAACATATTTTATTTGTACTTGAAAACTACCTAAGGACTCTACAAACACAACCTATATAAATTATGTTCACCCTTCTAATGATCTAAATTAAAACTTGAGCATAGTTATATGCCTATAACCTAAACACCATGAAGATGCTTATAGAGGATTATATCTAGCTAGTTCTACAAAAATCGTACCCCTCTTTGTATATGGGTGCACAAGGCATCATGGTGGATAAACTAATCAACAATTTAGTGACTCCTTATATGTATTTTCTTATCAAAATAGCTAGACCTATTACCATGATGTATTCATTATGCATGGAGTCCTTCAAAAATTAAACACACTCATTTTGAAGATGGAAATGTGATTACAACATGTTTTCCTAGCATTGGATGCCCTAAAAATACACATTATTTCCCTCAAACCCTATAACACATGTCCTCACCACATATCCAAAAAAATATGACCATTATTTTTTATAATTAATATCCAAATACATATAAAAATAATATGGTAACAAGGAAATGAATCCCCTTCAAAAATATTAAAATTTGATTATTATCAAGAATAGATGTCATGGTTATTTTATGTCATTTCATGTAGTAAGGGATAGTTCTTGAATATTGACCATAACTAGCCAATGATGAGTACTCGGTAGCACAAGCCATGAACAAGATGGATATGTTCAAGAACTATAGACATGAGAAGGATATTAAGAAATTTGGTTAGGTTTGTTTGACCCATGGTTAACTAATTTTTACTTTCCTTTATTCCTAAACCACATAAAATAGTAACACCTCAAATATTCAATCCTTCTTACAATATTCAATTAAAATAATACTCAATCCCTCACTTTATTTTGATTTGTTTCCTATAAAATTTAGATAGATGACATAACAATTTAAGTATAGTACTAAGGTATAATTATGAAACTATGTCATCATGCTAAAAAGGTGACAAGTACTCATATAAATACCATATAAGGGTTACTATGTGATTAATTGATTTTATAATTCCATGGTCCATATAATAAAGGAGTAGTATTAACTCAAGGGTATAGTATTAAGGAGATAAATTTGAAACCTATCACCATCAAATTGTATAATGGTCTTAATATGAGAGAGTAATAAACAAAACTTTTTCCCATCCTTTAAAAAAAAATGTAATGAGGCTAAAATGAATAATTCTTATTATTTTCAAAGTACTCATACCTAGTGCAAGAAAAATATGAAGGCTAAGTCTAATCATAGAGGTGGAGATTGTACCTTTGGTTATAGCACCACCAATTATTTTCACAATAAACCAGGTAGGGCATTCAATTGATATAATTATCTTCCTACATCGATGTCAATATTTCTTGAAGTAATCCCACAAAAATATCCAATTAATGTAACAATCATTAAATTACCCTCTATAATGGTTAAATCAATTAAACAAGACAACCAATAACATAGTCAACTCATAACATAATACGATGAAATAACATTAATAATACCAATTAATAATTTAAACATAACTCAAATATTAATGTCTTTGAACCATAAAATCATGCCACCAACTTTTAACAAGTTGTTTAGGTAACAGTCCATGGGGATGTAGTGTGTCATTGGTAGTTATAGGTATGTCTTTATGAATTCCATGTGTAAGTAAGCAAGAAAAATCCCAGAAATTAGAGTTCACACAAAAGGAGTGGTGAGTTATTCATAGAGGCAAGAAGAGTTTTTTGTGGGCCATAAAACAATAATAATGAAAAGAAAAACAATTTCAATCCAACATGAGATAATCATACACAATATTAAAACACAATACATAAATGAAATGTGACATGGTACAATGTCGAGACAAAGACATAACAAATGAATAAATCATGATGTCTAATAGAGGGGGATAAAATAAAATAAACATGAATACCTATTGAAACTTGTTTGACTTCTTAGAATTCACTATGATAATCCAATGTATTATTGCCAACATTAGCCTACCTCATAAGATGGTACTTGTAACCACAAAAGTACATCATTAGTACCTAATTGAATAATCAATTATAATTATAAAACTATAATAAAATATCAATTGTATTATTGATCTATAAAATCATTAAGTGCAAAATCAAAATATGCTATGTCATTAATCATGCAGTCTAAATATCATTGCATCAAATCCAACCACATAATTCAACTTAAGTTAAACAAATAATAGTTACTCATTTAATAGGAGAAAAAATAATAATGTTTTAAATAGTATATCATCTCATAAAAAGGTGAGGTTGTAACATTAAAATATCTAAATAATTCAAGAGTTACTAAATACAAGACAATGTACCACTAGGAAATATATTTTATCCATGGGAAATAATTAGCACTATGGCTGAATAAAATAGACACATACATCACAAGATACCAAATCCATCCTAAAATAAGGAATATATATTCACACATCAAAAACATAGAGGTGTTGTCATTAACCTACACACATCCATGTCTAAAAGAGACATCACTGATCAATCTGCTACTTCACTACTCAAAACAAGATTATCAAGACATAATATTTTTAGAATTAAAATAAAAATGGAGTCTTATAAAGAATAGTGAGAATTAAATATTAATTTTATTTTTACTAAAACTACCATATGAGATAAAATAACTATATTAGCATTGGGTGCTACCCATTTTACACTACCCTAATCTTCATGCTTCCACTCTAGTAAAAAAAAAAATTTAAAAGACTCTCCATCTCCAGGGCTAGTAAAAAGACTCTCCACCTCCATGGTTAATAAGTGTTATGCATTTATAAGGCAGCTTATAAATAAACACTATTTACTAGTGTAATTATTATTTATTTATGTAAACTAATGTAAATAAATTTGATAATAAATTTTATGTATTTTATATTCCATTGTATCAAGAATCTTATTCAATAAAATTCATGTGGAAAAGCTCCACAACACTTATAAAATATGTTAAAATAATATATTGTCCAAAATTTCCAATTCACCAGATGTGGCCTTATAAATTAACTATTTTACACTGAGCCATGGCCAACCTTGACCATTTAAGATGATTTTTTAACTACTCATGGAAATGCTATATTATAATGTGGGGTACATTATATATATATATATATATATATATATATATATATATATATATATATGTATGTATATGTATATATATATATATATATATATGTATATATGTATATATATATATATATATATATATATATATATATATGTATATATATATATATATGTATATATATATATGTGTATATATATATATATATGTATATATATATGTGTGTATATATATATATGTATATATATATATATATATATACATATATATATATATATATACACATATATACATACATATATATACATATATATATACATATACATATATATATATATACATATATATATATATACATATATATATATATATGTACATATATATATAATATATATATATGTATATATACATATATATATATAATATGTATATATATATATGTATATATATATATGTATATATATATATATGTATATATATATGTATGTATATGTATATATGTATATGTATATGTATATATATATATATATATATGTATATATATATATGTATATGTATATATATATATTTATATATATATCTATATATATGTATGTATAATATATGTATATATATGTATATATTTATGTATGTATATATGTATCTATATATGTATGTATGTATGTATATATATATATATACATACATACATACATATATATATATATATGTATATATATATATATATATATATATATATATATATATATATATATATAAGTAAATAAAATATACACACACATCAAAAGATATTAAATCCCTTATGAAAACAAGGAAGATACATTCACACATCAAAAACATAAAGGTGTTGTAATTAACCAATGCACATCCATGTCTAAAAGAGACATCACTGATCAATCTGCTACTCCACTACTCAAAAGAAGATTATCAAAACACAATGTTATTAGAGAGAAAATAAAATATGGAGTCTAATAAATAATATGTTAGGTATTTTAGGATCCTATATCAATATTTATTTCATGTATTATGCAATAGAACCAAACATAGATAATATTTAATGACACTGATAATATAATCTTTATCCCACTATTCTCTCTTTCAAATTCATACAAGTGTTACAATTATATAGGAACAATATTTCCTATAATTGGAGATATCATATCTCCACCACAATCTCCATAACTCCATATAATAAGTCAATCGTACAACTAACCCACTATGTACTAAATATATTATTATTAACAATATATTCATGTAACTACCAAACACTAATAAAACTAATCTATATATTATTGTTATTATTCATAACAATAATATAACACACAAAACTATATTAACATAAAAATAATTATGTTATTACTTATTATTAATATGAACACACCTTAACATTCACCCCCTAGTGAAGATTATTAAACCGTAGTCTACAACTTCTTAATGTGAACCTGAGAGGACATTTATCCCATATTTGCACCTGTACTCATGATTGATTGATTTTCAAAGGACAATCACAAACCCTAATAATGGTTTTACATATGTCTTACCAATAACAAAAATGAGATAATTTTCAAGTGGATGACCAACAACCGCAAATAATTGTTTAACACAAACCACAAAATAATATTTTTGCAAGTGGCTTACCAAAATCTACAAAACAATAGTTTTACAAGTGGCTTACAACAAACCAAAAAATAATGGTGTTGTAATTGGATTATCATAAACCCAAAAATAATGGTTTTACAAAAGGATTACCAAAAACCATATCATGATATCCAATACAATTACTATTTCTCATCACCATCATATTTCAAAGGAATTTAGAGCTCACTTATTATAAATGTGAGCATGGATCCATCATGTGTTCTTATTCACACAATTGAAATAAAACACATAATTTAAAATGAAATATACAACTTAATCAAACACTAGGCACATCGCTAGTTGCTAAAAAGAGACTTAGAAAGCCTCCTACCTTTGTTTCCTCCATCCTCTAGTAGGTGAAGCTTCTTACTCAGTTGATGAAGTCTTAAATCTCAAATGCATGTTATTCTAAATGAAATAGCCCCCCCCCCCCCCCCTTGAAAATTGACATATTTTAAATTTGCCTTAAGACGTGACATGAAAGTGATAATGTATTCAGTTATAAAAATAACTTTTTTGATATTTTTACTTTTGACACTTTTTTATAATGACTCTAAGCCTAAATAACTTTGAATTTTTCAGCATATAGACATTTTAAAATTAATAGTTGACTCTTGACAAAGGCATAATAGTGATGCAAAATTATTTGACACTGACCCAAAAATATCTTAAATGGATTATCTAAAAATATAATACAAATAGCATTTAATTATTTCACATCACTAACTCATTTGTCACAACACCAAAAATGATAATTATCAAGATTTTTGAAAATTGACTCAATACACTTTTAAGTTTTTGAACATATAATAATAATTATAAATGTAAAATATCTTATCATAAACCTATATGA
>JARHVA010005871.1:447500-497500 GCA_037957365.1 Torreya grandis | reverse complement strand
CAACTATCATGTCTTCCTTGAACTTCTTCATACATAACCTGATAAATGTGATACCTTGATATGATATGATATTCATCATATGTTGCAAGGAAAACTTAAACTTATTCACTCATGCCTTCACCATATTCCCTAGTTAAGATAATATTTAATCATCTTTCATGAAATCATGACATATCTTACTTAGAAGGCTATCATCTAGGTATTTTTGTTTGTAAAAATAAATCAGGTCATCATTCTCAATGAAGCAAGTAATTTCGCTCTAACTACTTACCTATCCTTGATGATGATAATCAATACCTATAAATTAAAACTCATTTTATTCTTGTTTAAAATCATATCCATGACAATTTAACTATTTTTCCTCCCTCTCATGTTGAAAGGAAGATCCTACATCTATCTAAGACCATGTTCATACCACTAAATACATTCTTGACAAGGATTGATTGAATTCTCTTCATATAGATGTTCGTTCTCTTCTAGGCCATTTGATACATCTTGAGTAATTTTTAATTATACCTCACTATGTCTAGAACTTTAACATCTTCATCATATTGTTCTTTAGGTTAATTTGTAGTAAAAACTCAAAGTTGAATATTTTCATCATGTTAAATTAAATAGTTTGTCTATCCACTTCGATGATCCTCATCTACTCTCCATACAATATGTGCTCCAATTCAAAAGGAGATGGTGGGAGGGGAAAATGGTTCAATTAATATAGTGGTATGGATATTATCATGATTTGGTTTTGGTTTTGAAGGTGTTTTCTTACAACTTGGAAACTCAGGAGTAATCAACTCATTTTGGGGCTCTTGGGGAAGTGGAAAATGGGTTGGTGACAATGTTTCTTTATTATCATCTTTCTATTTAGTAATCATCCTATCAAAATCTAATATAAATTCATCATAATGAATACTTACATCTTTAGAAGTAGATGAGGGGATCCAAAAACTTAAAAACTTTCTTAGTTTGGCTTCTACAACATTCTCCCTCTCTTTTCGATTGGCATATGAGGAGTGGGTGAGAATATTCGAAACATCCTCAGTTGAGGAGTTTGAGAAACTTGAGTAAAAGAGTTTCCAAAAATTTTCTTGTATTGACAAATAGCTAAAAGCTTGGCCTTGATATCAGTAATAATTTTATATAGGCTAAGATTGAGAGAAAGATAACTTAGAGCAAACGGAGGGATATATAATTGATGGCATGCTTGGAAAGGTTTGTATGAAGGTTGATAATCATTGTAATATTGTTTAAAAGGAAATTATATATAGCCTCTTTGGAGGTAAAATTATTTATATACATAATTAGATCCATATTAAGGGAAAGTGGGATAACTACCGAGCTAGTATGGATTTTCATTGGGTTGATATGGATCAATATCTTAGATCAAGTTAAAACCTATTTGTAAATCGGCCATGAAGATTCATGTGGAAAGAAAAAAAATGTTAATTTCTTGGAAAGAATAACTAGACCTCAAAAAAGATAAGTAAAATCAAAGTCACCTATGGTGCTTATATAAATCCCTCTAAATGCTAATGTGTTGAAGGACAGCATAAAAAAATCCTTTAATAGATGAGGTAATTTAAGTATTGGTCCCCTTAGGAATGATAAAACCTTTTATCACTTTGAGTTTACCACTTTGAAGAGTTTATTCATGTCTCCTCACTCGATTGACACAATCAGAACACTCATAGATTATGGGTGACCTAAATGGTAGAGTGAATATCTAGAGAGGTTTATCTCTATTATTGATATACCTAAGAATAACACTACACCTACTTTGATGCAAGGAAAATGGGGAGAGAGAAAATTAACATGAAATAAAAATAGGTGATACGCCAAATGTCTTGACTATTAAAACTCATCTGCACATACACAAATGAATAATAGAACTGAATTAACACTACACAAATCTTAATCTAATCATCTTACATGAATATTTTGTTGAGATTCTAGAGATTGAATACACAACTAGGAGGGGGAAACATTTCCACCGATAATCAAATGTATGAATCAAATAATACACTATATACAACCTATAAGAGTGACTTCAAACTACATCGAGGTGACAAACTTGGCTACAAAATAATGAGAATTGAATCGCCACATGATAAGAATCAACTATTCATGAAAACACATTAAATGTAGTCATAGAAAAAGGTAAGACTTAATCATCCATTGATTCAAATAGATTACAAAAAGAGTAGGGCTTCAACATAATCATGTGGAGGATGATTTTAACTTCACTTTCAATATTACATATAGGATAAATAAAGAGATGATAAAGAATGAGGATTTGTAAAAATCCTATAAGGTTTGTCATCGAATCATGAGATTATTTACAACATCAATGAAATTCAAGAAAATAATAATATATTCATCTTCTACATGTGTTGGCCTTCTTTTATGATACTCTATAGAAATTTGGCATAGGAATTCACCATTATCTTTGATAACTCATTATTTATCTTTTGAAACTACCCTTCTTTTTATTGGAAATTTAAAAATCCACACTTGAATATAACTATTTTGAATCCTCTTGACACCTTGTCCACCTTGGAAGTTTTCAAATGTTAACTATCTATTTTACCTACAATTTGCATGCCTTTGACACATTTGATGGTCAGAGGGGCCATAAAATTTAAGTGATTGCATTGATGACATTATCATTGACACATTATTCCTTTCATTAACCTTTTCCGTTTCCCTTGTTTTGTTATAGGATCTACTGCTTTGATCTCTCATTTCACCACTATGTGGCTTAGTGGCATATGTGGGCCTTAGCTTGGTAACTTGCATTATATATATATATATATATATATATATATATATATATATATATATATATATATATATATATATATATATATAACCACATAACCTCCTCATGTCCTCATAGGCACATTATCTTTTGGATTTCCTACTGCCATGAATCACTCGTACACTCTTCATGATTTAGGATAATGGTTAATGGTTATATGATTTTGTTCTTTCAGTCCATCTAAGGCATTTTCATTTGGATATTCTTTACGGCTTCATAACCTTGTAGGGATTAGATTTTAGACTAAGGATTTAATTCTTCTAACTTATAAACATCTAATACCTTCATGCTCCCACACTTTCAAATTCATTTTAAGACTCAGAAACATTTCAAAATATTCACCTCCAACATGTCGTTAGTGAATATTGCCTTTAAAACTTATGCCATCATGACTTGCATATTCTTTAAAACTTTTTATGTCTCATATTTTTTGGCATATTTTTCCAAAATAATATTATAAAGACCAGAAACCCTCACATAAATTTTCCACGTACTTTCAAACAAAATATCTAACACAATCTTTGTGAAAATGAGTTTCTCTCTCTCTTCTTCTTGATTTTTGTTTAGATATTTTATTCAAAAAACTCATCCCTTATCATTTCCAAAATTGCTTTTGAACAAATATTTTGATGCAAGTCTTGAAATTTTTTTGGAGAAATAAAATACTCTGAAAATTCATGCAAAGTCTTCAACAAAATTTTAGGATCTCATTCATGAAAAATCTTGGTTGTCGTAACTTCAAAAAGGTTTGCATGTGAAAAGCTTCCTAGATTTCTTTACATTTTCCTTGATTAAAACTCATGTTTATCTTCATGTTAAAAAATATTTTGACTTATACTTTTTCATTTCAAAACATTAATTCATTTGTAAAATTTTTGAGAGAGAGATAAAAAGCTTATTGTGAACATACCTAATTATCAAAGTCAAATCCTTCTCTCAATATTCCCCTCATCCTTTGCTCTGTAACTCAACCTCTATCCTACAATGGCTTTGCTTCCGCTGAGAGTTTTAAATATGAATGCATAGAATAAATAAATACAAATTTTTATTTTTCAACCAAGGAACTATAATTATCTCAATGATGTGCTAAGCTAGAATTGGCTTACATTAACTCTAGCATACATAATAATTCTGCTAAACTACTTTGTCAATCTTGACAAATCTAGCAAAAGGATTTTCTTATTACTAAACACTTTGGTAAGTTTGTCGACCAAGGGAATTGGTTGTCATAAATTCTAAATCACCATAAAATATCTTAATGATCTCAAATTCTATAACCTTACTGAAATGTAATTTCCAACTCATCAACCTCAAAATCAAATTTTTCAAATGGTGTCCAACTCACTAAAGTCTACATCATCACCCATCAAGGGCATCATAACACTTAAATATGCATTCAAAACTAATAATTAACTAAGATAAATGACCAAGGGGGTCTTTAGTAGTAGCTAGTCATATGACCAATTATCATAATGCAAACTTTAGAAATGCGAACATATTTATCTTAGCATCGAAGAATCATATTACACCATGAGTATCAGAATAGATCCCTTGAGGTAAATAAATGAAAATTTAAAATTTATAAATTTACATGTACCCATGTTCTATTAAATTGAACTCCATATAACAATTATATAAATTTGAAAATTGTATCTAATTATACACATTTAAGGTACCAAAAATGAGAAAAATGAGGTAGAATTATGATCACAAATTGTTAGTTAACCTAAGTCTAAAAATAATCAAGACACTAGAATTTAAAATATGATTTTGTAACTTTTTCCATGATATTAATCAAAATAAACCATACTAAGTGCCACTGAGCCACTTCTAAATAACTAACATATCAAATAGTGACAAACTAAATTATCCATATAAGAATTAAATTGCAATGTTTTTTGGAAAACCATATCACCCTTATTTATCTAAACTATGAGTGAAAATTCCTCATGAATATCAAATAATCACTATATATCATTAAAATAAATAATTGAGAACTAAACTCTAAACATGAACTGAATATGTTAAAGTGTGTTGAGCCTGATAAGCAGAAAAACTAGTCACATCTATAATCACATATACATTTTTATTCATTTATACACCATACCACTAAAAAATAAATAAAATATATCAACAAATCATTAAAATTTCACAACCAAATATGCATCTACAAATACTATCAATCAATAAAGTCCCGAACACAGTTTTAGGTTTTATGACAAGTTCATCTCTATCAAAGTAAGTATAGACTTTGAAATTTTAGGGGGGTGTATAAAATAGGCATAACATAATATATACACCCTTATTCAACCTACCCAGATAAAATGGATGAGGTTGTTAAAAAAAATCAAACCAAGCCTCTTAACAACTTCACCAGAAATCAAATTAGACTATTAGAGAATATCGACAGGTAGATTTACCTTTGCCTTCAATATTTAGAGTTTGATTTGGAAACCCTTATTATTTACTCTATTTAGTGTTCCTATATAGCCACACTAGTTATAATGCAACTAAATTTCTTGTTACCATGAAAATTATCTTCTATATCCACCTCTGATTTCTTTCTCAAAGATGCTAGAGAATTCATAGGGTCTTCACTTACATGAATTTTGGGATGCAATTTTTTATGAAACTTCAAAAAATTTATATAGATATGACCATATATAAAATAATGAGTGAAATGGTTATTTGTATCCTTAATACATCTAAAGTGGTGGATTTTTTCTTCAATTTATACTTAATTTTTTTTTGGATTTAAGTGGAATAATTTTCTCTTTCGTAAACTGATTTGTTGACTATTTTTTCTATATGGATTATGCTTCCCCTTGCTTCTTATCTTCCTTAATATAGTATTATTACATATATTCTTCATTAAATTAATTTATATTACTATATATTACTGATTTCCTTATGCATGAATGTAGATTATTTTTCGTTAGTCAAGTTATCTTCATCTTCCAAATCCAAGTCCATCAACATGACTTCTCTATGGATTTATGTGGTGTAATCATCAAAAATAACTAACTCCTTTCTTGAATTACTACCACTTAATATTTTGATCAGTTTTATGCCCAATAAGATATAAATTCATATGCAATAATTCACTAATTTTATTCTACTTAAATATATGATTTAAATTTTTAAGGGAGTTATGGAATGTAAAACACTAGGTTATTAAAGTGATATAATAATAAATCATAGAATAAATATATTAATATAAATAGCTATTAATTTTTACAAAAATTTATTTATCTAATTATTCCATAAATAGTAATGAACTAGAAAAGGTGTACTTTACAAGAAAATTGACTAAGGCAGCCAAGTGGTAGGCTAGAAATAGGTGCATGAATATTGTAAGGTGTCATGAATAGGAAACATGTGTTAGAAACACTCCTAGACATTATGTAGTCCTATGGTTAATATCTCATTAGACAGTGTCCCCTATGCCATGCTAATATCCGTATGCAGTAGAAATAATGATTTTTTAGGTGGAACTTTACCTGGTTATGAGAAATTTGTTCCTATATAATTGAATGTTAGGTCATTGATTGTTCCCTATTTTGGTTTATTTCAATGTCAAACCTTATACCTCCATGTTTTTTAGGTTATTTTGGGAATCAAAAGTAAACAAGATTAATTTTAATAGGGTAGGTTTGATATGACCTCAATAACCCATCTGCTGAGTTCTGCCTATATACCAACACATTAAAAGAGGATCAAGCCTAATGTATTTATCTTAATATAATTTTTGGTTCAAGTGAAACTAAATTCTAGTATGAGTGATAATTTGAATGCTTTGAATGTGACTTGAGACTAAAAATCCAAGTAATCTAAGCTTTGGGCCACTATAGATGGGTGTATGAAGAAGTAAGGAAAAATAGGGATCAATGACCTTGATTTGCACAATTATTTCTAAGATTTTTTATGAGTATTTACATATGATTTCCTTAAAAGTGATAAATGAATGAAAGTAGTCTATGTATATCATTCTAGTGTTTGTCAAGACATGAAATGGGTCTAGATCAACCCTAAGGTGTTTTGATAAATTTAAATATATCTATTGGGATGAAAATAAATAATATAAAATAGAACTTTCCCTTCACCAGACAATGCATTATATTCCAAAAGGCCATGATAATGTTTAGGTGGTAGGAATAGATGAAAAAGTGACCTAGGTGCATAAGTAAAGGCTCAGTGCTACTTTTATATCTAAAAATGGGTTGGACTCACACAAAATATAAAAAATGATCAAGAGAGGCCCAAAAATAGATATATAAATAAGTTAAGGATAAGGTGGTATGAATTGATACTCATTAATTTAAAATGACATTTTTTGTGACTACATTTCCCCCCACTTTATTCTATAAATGCATCAAACAAAATGACTAGAATAAAGGAAAAAGAAATGTACCTAGACCTACCTATGAGGTGAAGATTGTGAATCTGGGTCTGAGTCTATGAAGTGTGCTCTATTTCATGTCCTAAAAATGAAACATGATAGATTAGAGAAAGAGGAAATGAATGAAAAAAATACAAAAACAAAGACAAAACTACGTAAATAAATGAGAGAAAGATGAAATGAATGAAAACACATCATTAGGTACACAAACCAATGCAAAACCTAGTGACATCCTATGTGTGAGTGTAGATGACTGATCAAATGGTGAATATATTAGATTTAACCAGTGGCTTGCTCAATCCCCATGTGTGGGTGGCTCAAAAAATCAAGTTTTCTTTTATTCCATCATTGCCCACCCATATTTTATCCATCCCTCCCTTTTATGTAGGTGAATAACTTAGATTGGATTGATGGATTATCCATCCCTCTTATGTAGGTGGCTCAAGAACTCAAGGTTTCACCTTGAATCCATCATTACCTACCCCTATTTGGTAGAAAAATATTAAACTAAAAATAGTCTCATGAAGATATGAAAGATGGCTCTGGGCTACTACAGAACTATGGATATAAAATAACTCAGGGGCCACATGGAAATTTTGAATGTAAAATGGATCTAGGCCACTATGGAATACCAATCACTATAGATAGAAGAGGGATAAATCTAGTTTTAAATTGGTGAAAATGATGTCTATAGTATACAACATGGAGTTGCCATTCCATCTAAGAGAACTAGTATAAATCTGACTATACAAAAACAATGTGCTAAGCATATGCCCTAATTTTGATCTCTTTGCATATTAGTTTTGGACTGATTTATAGTAATATGTTTTTGTGCACATCTAAAATTGAAATGGGAGTGATCATGTTGTGCACAACACCCACAATCTAAGAAAACATGTGTGATTCTGTGTAAAATGTAATATGTCCAATAATATGTGACAAAGACTATACAAACCTGGACTATACATATACCTTTTTATAAAATTCTAAAAAAAATTCTTAGGGATACTTGATAGTAGTGTGGTCCCCTAGTCAATAGTGAACTATGCTACTATCCTTTATTCCATGATATTGACCAAATTTATTATTTATATTCAAAACTAAGATTTATTTGGTTGTGACTATTTTTATCTACATTTTATTAAGTCTGGGCTCTATAATATATGTCTATGTGTTAAAAACTATGTTTTAAATGAACTAGGATGGCCTTATCTCAGTGACAAACCCATGTGAATGCCATATATTTTGAGGTTAGTTGTTGAACCTCTAAAATAATTATCCTTGAAATAAAAGGTATACATAATATGTGTTAGACTGAGAATATATGATATTGGCATGACAAAATAATATAATGTGTATACATGAAATCTAAATGTTAATAGATTGAGCATAAGTTCATAATGTATGATGTATGATTTATGTAACATTCACACACTTTTCAAGATAAATAAAATAATGTAACCATGTATTTGAAAAGTAAATATGAGTATAATCAGTGTAAAATACTTTGGGGGTTAGGTCATGATATCCATGAAGGCACCCAAAAAGGAAGAGGAGATGCTTGGGGTCATTCATGGCATCATAAACTGAGTGTGAAATAAATAACCAAGAGACAAATGTCAAGGCCATGATGCATACATGAAAACATACATACAAACACATGAGGCACATAAAGTAGGCCAAGGGGCCACAATACAAGGGACATAGTAAAATGTCACTAGGTTTGATAAAAAAATACATACAAGGACATGTTCAAATTCAAACATATGTAAAGAGAAAACAAGGTTGGCTTAGGGCCACATGGAAGGACATATTCAAATGTGTATATACACAATCAATAAGGCACACACAAAGATAGGTACATGTGTCGAAAACATACATATGATGAAAATAAGTGTCTTAGAGCCTTAGAAAATGGCATCTTCAAATTCCCTCGAGTAGATGTAGAATCCAAAAGACATAATCAAATCTAAACTAGGAAAGCTATAAATAAAGGTATTCATGAACATGTTGTGAAAATTTATATAAGAGTAAATATGTGCATATGCTGAGTCTATAAGAGTAGTAGTAAAAAAAAATCAATGTAGTATAGAATGATATAAAATAGAGAATCAAAATTTGTGTAATATAATTCCCCCAATGGGTGAATGCATCAACGTTGATTATGTGAATCTATGTATACACCCCATAGTGGGTGAATAATAGTAAATATGGATCTTTGTGGAGGACCTGAGTCCTATAATATTCTAAGAACACTTGAAGGAACAATTAAATCATGTATGTATGACAAAACTGACTACACTCACATAGATATCATATGTATTACCTAGCAAGTAGAAGCAATGTAAATATGAAAATGCATACAATCTGAAATTTATATTTTTTTAGTAATATTTGAATATATATATTTTTTAATATATTATATTTTTTTGTATTTTTGAGTATAAGCTATGTATAAGTAATATGAAAATGAAACTAAGTAAAAGTATATAGGAACATGTTAACCAATGAGTCTCAAAAAATAGTAACTATCAAGGTGTCATGTATCACATAGAGTTAGAGTAACTTCACATGATGTAGAAGGAGGTATCTAATATCTATGAACCATGTTGTACTGAATAATCTATAGCTCAAACTATATACGGAGTGGGTTTATGAATCTTTGCAACTAATTAAATATGTTTATGAATTTTGGGGTTCTTAGGGACCCATATCATGTGTGTAGGATAAGATGTTGGTGATGGATGTGCTTGATAAGTATAATGAACAGTGGAAGTGCATATTATCTCATTATTTGTCTATTTTAGAAGTGGATCTAATAATATTATAATTTATTTTGCTTATATATTTTATGATCTAGGTACCTCTGTAGGAGTGGTCACATCAATGATATTAACATTTATGAAATATTATATCTTATGTCTTAAGCTGATGCATATATTTGTAGTATGGTCAAGGCCCCTATGATAATCACAAAATACATTGGAATCATAATTATTTGGAAGAGCCTAGTCATATAAACCTCTTTTATGGGAGGGAGAGATACAGTGTTGCATTCCAAGAGTTTCTAGAGAACACGTGCTAACAATTCAAGAAGATTTGTGCAAGCTCTCCCTATACGAGTTGATAAAACCATGTGAGGAACTAGCTCTGAAGTTGTATTAATTTTTGTCTTTTACTCCTTATTTTCATTGGGCCTCACCTTATATGGGAGATTATTATAAATCTTGCTAATTGAATCTAATCTAGTTGTGTACTTTAACATGCCAATTCAAATAAGCTTGACTTCTCATTATTTCACTATATGGCATAGATCTCTAAATGATGGAAATTTTTTTATAGTATAGCTTCATGCAATGCTAGTAATAAAATTTTATTGAATATGTCATGGAGTTCTTTATCTTCCATGGTGCTAGTCATCTTTGTTAATATAATTTTATATCATAAGACATATTAAGTTATTGACTCACTAAAATTTCCTTTTATTTGAACAACTTTAGCATAAGAAACCTTGTCACTAGTCTTGGTTGAAAACTTTGACAATAACATATCTTATAGTGGATTAAATGTTGTGATAGTTTTATTATAAATATCATAGAACCATTGTAATTTATAGTCTTTTAAATTATGGGAAACAACTTAGTTAGGAGTTAATCATTGGACACTTAGTCCAAACATGATGTGTGAAAAGTACATAGATGATGATCTTGGTCACACTTACCATCGTAGAAAGTAAGATTTGGTACCAAAAATCCATATTCCAAAGGCATTTTCTCTATATGTTATGCCAATTGTATATATAATAAAACATTAGAATCCAAGGCATGATATGGTCTAGTGGCACCCTACTCAATATGTAACACCTTGGCCTATAGAGAATGGATTTCATGTATAATGGATTGTAAATATGGAGAGTAGGAATGTGTATTATCCATAGGATGTGTTTCCACTAGTGAAGGTTTTTGGATTATAATAAGTTTTTGTGGAATCTGAGTTACCCCCATTGTAGGTGTAATAATATTAGCATCTAGGGGTTAGAAGATTGACCAAGTGATGGGTTATTTATTTCTAATATAGATTGTAAAATATGTGCATGATCATGGGGTTGTTTTCAGAGTCCATCTCTAAATATATATATGATACATCCTTGATTATAATATTATCAGTATTGATGGGGGAGTGTCTGTTGACTCCCATCTTGTGTATCATTATTATATTGATTATATTTCTAATGTTCCAATGTATTATCATTGATATACACATAATTATAATTTTAAAGATAAATAAAATTAGTTTTAATTGGTAATTTATCCATCATATAATCTTTAATGGAAAGAATCTGAGTATGCTCAAAGTATTGCCACTAAGACTAACACTTCTTCTTAAAGGAAGATACATAACTTTTTGAGATGGCATATAGCAAACAAAATGAAAAAGGGATGCTAAAATAGAATATGAGATTAAAAAAACCTAACATAGAAAATGGAAATAGGAAAAAAAAGGGTACAAACCCTAGGAGCATCTAGGGCTAGGGTTTGTGTACTATTCAAAGTAAGTCAGGTTCAACAAATGATTTAAATTTTTAAGGAAGTTATGGAATGTAAAACACTAGGTTATTAAAATTATTAAAATTATAAATCAAGAAATAAAAATATAAATATAAAATACTATGGATTTGTATAATAATTGATGTATTTTATTATTCTATAAATATAAATCAACTAGGAAATGTGTACTTAGCTATAAAATTGGCTAAGATGAACAAGTGGTAGGCTATAAAATGGTGTAGGAACAATGCATGTCACCAATAATAAATAAGTGTTAAAAACCCTCTTACATAGTAGAATGATCCTCTGGTCAATAATACACTGTGTTAGTGTCCCCTGTGCTATGATAAAACCCTTTTCCAATAGAGATAATGAGTTTTTGGGTGGACTTTTACCTAGTTTTGAGAATCATATGCCTATGTGACTGAATGTTGGGTTGTTGTGTATTCCCTATTTTAACTAATTTAAATGTGAAACCCTAGGCCTCCATGTTTTGGTATATTGGGAATCACAAGTATAAGAGATTGGAATTATTAGGGTAGGTTAGATATGACCTCAACATCCCATTTGTTGAGTGTTACCTATAAACTAGTACCACAAGAGGGGATCAATCCTGACGTAGTTCTCCGAATCTAAGTGTTGGTGAAAATGCAATTTAATATTAGTATGAGTATCAATTTGAATCATTCAAGTGTGATTTGAGACTATAAATATGAGTAATCTAAGCTCTGAGATATTGTATATGGGTGTATGCATAAGTAAGGCATAATTAGGATCAACGACCTGGATATACTCAATTGTTTTTTAGTTTATCTATGATTATTTAAATCAAATTTCCATAAAATGGATAAATGAATGAAAATGGTATATATATATAGCATTATGGTGATTTTTTAGACATAAAAAGCCTATAGGTCAACCCAAATGTGGTTTTGGAAAAAACAATATATCCATTGGGGGTGAAAAGAGCTAATGGATAATAACACTTCCCATTTACCAATAACATACTATGTTATAGTCCAAAGGGCCATGCTAATGTCCAGGTGGTAGGAAGAGATGAAAAAAGGACCTAGGTACATAAGTGAATGCTCAATGTTACGTTTAGTATATCTAGGAATGGGTTGGATTCACATAAAATATGTAAAATGATCAAGAGAGGCCCTAAGATAGGTCTAGGGCTAAGCTAAGGATATGGTGGTCTCAAGTGACACTCATTACAATAAAATGACATTTTAGATGAATACACTGTAACTTGATTATTTTATATTCAAAATAAACTAAATAAATTTCCTATTAAATTAGAACATGTCATTACATTTCAATATTTACAAATAAATTGTGTCTCACTTACATTAAGCACATTAATGTAAACTCTATTTGATTCAACCATTTGTGTAGTAATTCAACATCTAATTTCCTTTCAAAATCTATAATCTCAACTTTGGTTTCAACCTTTAAAGTGTAATGATGGGATGAATTTACCTTATGTTTACCTTTATCACTTGGAGTCTACTCATCTTTACCCACAATTTCTTATTTCTCATCTTCATGGGGATCCTTTTATCCTATGCCAAAATTTTTTGTTAAAAGAAAAATGACCAACTCTATGGTTTCTTATTTCCTATCCATGAGGTCTTATTTCATGGATATGGTTTTTTGTGACTTTATGACAATATACATTCTTGTTGGTAAGGCAACAATCCATTTAACAAGATTGTCTTCACTTTTTATAGTCATTTCTTTCATCTTGTTATTCCACCTCATTGTAAAAAGTGTGCTTCACAAAATAAAAATTCTTATTGTCTTCAATATTTTTAATTTCATATAGATCAACAAAAAACTATATATATTGTGCAAAAATATAATGTGATCTGATATTAAAATGGTATCTAAAACATGAAGTTAAGTTTCTTGAATAGAATTCAAAAAATAACAAAAGCTAACCTACTTGCATTATACTTCAACTGATAGTTTTGAATGATTTTAGAGCTTGGTTTATTAAATAGTGATTTATTTTAAACATAAACATAACTTGTAGCAAAAAATTATGAATTTGAAAAAAATCTTGAATAACAAACATGAAACAAGAACAATAGTTGACATAATAGATTTTATCATGGAAACCATAATGTATGGAATACCAAATAGGAGTGGCAATAGATCATATTTCATTTCTTATTTTGGCCAAAAAACATTTACATTAAGTTTAATATAAAAATATCAATGATATCCTTACTAATTTCTACTGAGATTAATCTTTGTACCTTTCTTTTTCCCTCTACAAATAACTTAAAACCACTAACTTTGACTCACACTTTGATATATTCATCTGGATTCGTGCCTCTTATTTATCATATGTTATGAGAGTCCTCTCATATAGTAAAGGGATCCAAAATTACTTGGAACTGAGAGCACAATATCATTATATCACTACACTACTTCTTATGCTTCAATGGGGATAAAACCTCTAAGCTTGTTTTAGATCCACCCTAGTAGTTGTATAACTATCATGGTGATCTAGAAACCAAAGACTTGTTTTATGTTTTAATCATTACATGTTATATTCAATTTGATCCATTTTCATGATTGGATTTAGACTATTTTTTATTTTAATGATGGAGAAGTTATTTTCTTGAATCCTTTTCGGTCAAACAAAACTATAGTTTTCATTGAAGAGTTTATTTTTGGGTTGTAAATTCAATTTTTTAGATTAGTTTATTTTCCCAATATATTACTATACAAGGTCAATGTGGAGGTATCCATACCCTCATATAAGGTTTGGAAAAGTTTCTTGAACTTCTAACTTGATATTTTGGTCTAAGGGATCTATAAGGGATTTCATGTGAACAATTTCGTATTCATGTGGGTAGTGTTGGAGGAGGAGAATAAGGCCCTTCATTTAAGGAAAATGTCAAAGTATAATTGATAAGGTTACACCTAAAATATGGTATAAAATTATGAACCATTAGTGAAAAATTAATATTCATTCTAACACTTGCTTCAATAATGAGGATTAGCTTTCATCAAAACCTAAGAATTTGTAGAAAGTAACCAATCTGTAAATTATCATTAAAGATGTGTATGTGTTGTAGATGATGGTCTTATATGTTTTGAACATTATAAATATGAGGTATAATTTTTTCTTATGATAGGTGTTATTATTTGATTGTATTGGATAAAATATCATCACAACTTGTCATTTTAAATGCATGTGAAATATGTCTTATATGAACCACACAACTTATTAGTTTAACAAGAATCAACTACAAATCAAATAATTAGAGCATGAGAGGATTATATGGATTAGGTTTATTAACACTTAATAAATCACCCCTAGCAATAGGAATAGGTTTATAAAATCTTCCCCATTATCTTCCCTCATGACACCTTTTATCAGGATGTTGCCCTACTCATAACTGAATTTACCATCCCAAGAACATTCAAGAGATAAAAAAAGTGTTTTCCTTCATACATTCCATTAAATTTGAAGTAGTTATAGATATGATATTTTATTTAAACTTCCTCCATGACATATGTGGATTCAAAAGTCTTTCTCTTTATGTTAATATCTACGTCTTGGTATTCTTATTATATCGGCTTTTAGGTGTCAAATTTTGCCAATGCCTTTGGGATTGAATAATGAAACCAAACATTATCAAGACAATAAATTATCAATAGGCAAAGCTTATTAAAATAATAAATTGTATTGATTCATATTCAATTACTTGAAATAATTAAAACCCAAACCATCCATAAATAAGACTCAACTCAAAATTAGAATTGATATGCAAAATTTGAAAAAAAAAACTAAAATATAAAACAAAGTCTATTTTTAGCAGCTATTATTTATAGTAAGTTTTGCATTCAAATATGCACAGCTCTAAAAATCTCTTGAAATACTCTAAACACTATAATTAGACTATGGGATTAAATTCAACTGAAGTTAATATTTGGTCCTAAAAATATATAATTTCTAAAAAAACAAAAATCCCAACAAATCATTAAACATTAATTTAATACCCTGAAATGATCACATGCAACCTCTAAAAAACATCAAAATCAACTCTAATAAGATAAGGAATCTTAGGATAACATTTAAATTTTTGAGATAGTCCTTTTAGCATGTGGAAGAGCTGAAATGGAGCTATGGGTCAAAATTTATGGCCTCTAAAAGATTGGCCTATTTTTTCTACATCGTTGAAAGTGGTTTGGATTGGATGGAATTGAACATTACACCTACATTCTCATAAGGCTTTCTAAAAGTATAATGAGAATTGCCAATCTCCATGGTAAAAATAAAATATATTTTGATCATCCCTACAACACTTACACATAAGTTGGTTTATTGTTTTATTTGGGGGAGGAGTTTGGTCAAGCTTTTTAAAATTCAAATTTGTTTAAAGATTCAAACCAACATTGGAACCACTATCTCAAACTGCCATATTGACCACCACATTGATCTACACAATAATTGCAAATCATCAGTTCACATAACCATTAACAGAGGAGAAGGGGATGAAAGAATACATACTTTTCAATAGAAAGGTAGGGTCCACATCGGCACACACATAAATTAGTGTGAATTGGCTATGCTCAATCAGATAATTTAAGGGCTCAAGAATCCCATGCAAGGAGTAAATTTTGACAAGGCCTCAAGAATAGAGGTGGATAATAAGGGATCAAGAATAGAGGTGGATAATAATTTAATAAGTTGGAAACATGTGAGGTAATTTTATTCATTTATTTAATAACAATGTGGGGAAGAATATTTATTCACAAGTTCACAAGTGTTTCAAATTTGGTGGGGAAGAATATTTCTTTTCAAGTATACAATTATTGTATATTTATGATAGGCATGACAAGTCAAAATTTAGATTTATAGTGTACAATAAAATTATAAAGTACCAAAAGTATTTTTTAGATGGTTTTGCATATTTGGTGGGGAAGAAGATTTTTTTTAAGTACACAATTCCTATACATTTAGGATAGGCATGCCAAGTCAAAATGTGGATTGATAGTGTACAACAAAATTATAAATTCTTAAAAGTTTTTTGGATGTTTTTTTTATAATTTTGGATTAATTAATTATGAATTATTTTTATATTATGTATATATTTTGATGTGAATTAAAAGTAATAATTTTTTATTGTCTTTTTTAGACATAATCCATTTATCTATATTATATTTGGTCAAAACAACATTAACATACTCTTTTTACAATTAAGTTTCACACTTATAGACAATTTTATTGTATATATTTAAGATAGAATCACAACTTATTAAGGGTTGATTTCATTGATTTTAAGACTAAAATTTTTAATCTTTTAGTATTTTATAGGTTTTATGGTCTACACCTCTAGTTTGAGTGCCATATATCTCTTGTTTGTTAGTCTTAAGCTTCCACCAACTCTAAAGAATACTTGATCTATTTCACCTCTACCTCGAAATTATCATTTACCATCAACAATTCCACCTCTTATTGTGATGATCCTCCCAACTATTACTTTATTTTATACAAAATAAATATACTATTTTTTGTGTCTAGCTTTAAAAAAATTGAGCTTTATAGTATAAATATATGAGGGGTGTGTATGCAAATCTAATTACAGTAAAATACCACCCAATTATTATGATATTCATTCTTGGTAGTAACTAAACCAATTATTTCACTATTGAATGAATATCTCAAAATTTTATTAATTTTTAGTTTTTTACTTGAAATTATTTTTGATGTAAGAGCATCTAAGCGTTTATATAACCTTGTGTCAATAAAAAATTGAGTGGTGTGTTCATGTGTTCATATGTACATGTTTGTGTGAGCCTATAATGTCTATAGAACCATCATGGTAACTTTTAAGAGCTGAATTATTTTCAACTAGACTAGAATAATGCTTTTAATAATAAACTATTCATGTTAATACTATTTTTTAATGAGGTGGTGGGACACTATTCATTGATGAAGTATCACAATCATTATTCATGTTGTCTCATAAATAATAATCAATTGATTCACTACCATGGGGTGTCATATTCTTCCAAGGCACATGTGGAGACTTGGTTTTGAATACCATTATGGAAGTGGGGTGAAATTCCATGTGAAGACCTTGAAAATGGGCTTGATCTTGGTGAAAAGGAGAATCCACTAACATTTTGGATACACATGCAAGTGGGGGAAATGTATTACTATTCTCATTTACCACCCATCTAGAGGGGGACACCATTGTTAATGCGCATATTGGTGGGTTGTATACAAATCATAAATCACATGGAAGACTTAATCATTTGTACATGGTGGGGATAGAGCATATGGAATATTTCCTCATTGGCACATGGTGGAGACAAATTTCACTATTGATTAATAGTTATTCCATGAGAAGGATGACACATTTTTCCTTTGCTTATCTTATTCTCCTTCAATTTAGAATAAATAAAATGATTAATCTCTTTTGCATTTATTAGGCAAAGTTATGAATAAGGCTAGAGTGTTAGGAGTTAAGTTTTGTACTACATTCTTGGTATGTTTATATGCCAAGCTTTGTAATGTGTTGAAGAAGTCTTTGAGACTTGAAGAAATTAACAAGAAGTGGTGTGATTATTTGAAGAGATATCTATGTTTTTAAGTTTTATGGATATTTGAATCCATCGAGTGGTATGAGAGAATGTTCAAATCCTACTTAGAGGAGTGTGTTGTTTTACACATTGTTGTGGGTATAAAAAACTATAGCCTTATTTTCCAAATTATTTTTAGTAGAAAATAAGAGAATGCATATTCCAACAAATAGAGTGTTGGGTTGAATATGTCAAAAGTGATTTTGTCTTATATGTGTAAGAGATGGAGAAGAGACCAGCCAAGAATCTAGAGGATGAATGGATAATATAATTTAGAAGAGGTCATGCAATGATTAACTTTAAATTATATACTTGATTTTAAGAAGATAATATTGAAGACCCCATGATGGTAAATTTTGTAAGAAAGATTATGGATGGAGTTTCATCCACCTATTAGAAGAATCACTAAGTGTAGAGAACATAGAGAGGTAAGAAGAAGGTATGTGAGTTGGAACATATGGTTTATAAGTTGGTGTGTGAATTTTTTCACCCAAGAATATAAGTAGAATGAACGAAGAACCTTCATGTGATGAGGCATGAGAGAGAATAAAATAATCATGACGAGGAGGTAGATGTGATATTTGTTGAAGTTGATAAAGGAGACCCATTTTTTAATGATAGGCAATAGTTTATGGAGTTGTAGGTAGAGGATGATTATATCCAAGAAGATTTTCATGTTTACTTTTGAGAAACAATAGGTGTAGAGGCTATGCAAACTACTGCACATAAGAACATAATTGAGAAGGTTCATCCATGTGGATGTATTGAAACCAAAAGTATGGAGGAGAATAAAACAACTATTATAGTTATTTTCTATGGGCCATTAGCATCCAATAGTGAGATTGAAGAGCATGAAGATCATGAAAACATTGAAGAGGAGCTACAAAATATGTCCTTGGGACATGATGGGGTGGACTATGAGATGGAAGATATATGTATGCAATGACAAACATTGTTATGTGGTGTTGCGAGTAATCCAATAATTGGGTGGATAGTGTGTCAAGAAATCCTAGAGATATTTAGGTGGAGGTAGAAGGATAGTGGTGGGATTGAGATCACATGGGGGAGTGAGATACATGAAAGGGAAATTTTTTTATGGATGGAGGGGAGTGTGTTTCAACTAATAAGTGAGACAATTGTGTTATGTTTAAGCCTTTCATGGAGGAGGAGGATCTTTGGTGGGTGTAATCCCATAAAAGGGAGATTATATGGTGTTTTTAATCCCATAAATGGGAGGGTTCATTGTGCACAAAATCCCAAAAGGATAGATAGTGAGGAGGAGAGTAGGAAAGGTAACAAGTAGATACCAAAAATAGAGAAGAAAGAAGAACATTATCCAAAAGAACTTGATGTGTTTGAAGGGGATGCCATGGTCTTTAAACTTACTAACCAACATAGTAGCTATCCAACTTAACCCATCGACATTATTAGGATATCACATTATAAACCTAAGGTGTTTGATGTAGGAGGATCAAAGAGTTCATGCATTCTTCAATCAACCAAAAACAAAGTGGTGTGTTTGTGTGTTTATGTGTTCATGTTTATGTGAGCCTATAATTTTTAGAGAATAATTGGATAAAATTATAGGAGATGAGATATTTTCAACAAAATTAAAATGATATGGAATAGAAAACACTAATCATACTAAAAATACTATTGACTAAGGAGGTGATGAGACATTGTTCACTGATGAGGTGTCACAACCACTATTAATGCTAACTCCAACACTATTCAAATAATTAGGTGACATGGGGTGTCATATTCCTCCAAGTCACATGTGGGGACATGGTTTTGGCTACCATTATGGAAGTGTAGTGAAATTCCATGTGGATACATTGAAAATGAGCTTGACTTTGGTCCAAAGGAGAATCCACTAACTTTTTAGATGCACATGCAAGTGGGAGACAAATATTACTATTTTGATTGAAAAACCATTTGGATTGGGACATGATTGGAGATGCATATGTTGGTGGGGTGTAGTCAAAGCATAGATTACATGGAATATTTAACCATTTTCACATGGTGGAGACAAATCACATGGAACATATCATCAATGGCACACAGTGGAGACAAATTTCCCTATTGATGTATAGTTCCTCCATGAGAAGGATGAAATTTTTTTACTTGGCTTAACTTATTCTCCTTCAATCTAAAATAAATAAAATGATTAATCTCTTTTGCATTTATTAGGGTATATTGGTAATAATGCTAAAGTGTTAGGAGTTAATCTTTGTGTGAAAGCATTTTAGATCCTCATTGGTATATTTATATATCCAAGCTTTGTAATGTGTTGAAGTATTTGAGACTTAAAGAAATTAACAAAAGGTGGTGAAAGTGTTATAAGAGAGATGTGTGTTTTAAATATCTATGTATGTTTGAATCCATCAATTTTATAATGGATGAACTTATTTATAATGGTAAGGGTCACAATGTCAAAATATATTGTACTAAGCCGGTAAAAGATAGTATAAATTGAGTATTGTATAAATTTATTAAAATAAAGAATAAAACCCTAAAGTGTACCTAAAATGGAATGACTTGAAAATACATAAAATTATTGATAAAATTTACATAAGGGGTGTATAGGTATATACCTAATTTATAACACCCTTATATGCTAATAGTCACTATAAATGTAGAGAAATACATATATGTATAGTGCAAAAAGGAAATCATATATATGCTTGGCAATGTAGCCAATATCAAATTGTTTAAATAATGGAATACTAGTATCAAACTTCTTTGATAGTGATTATTTTGGAATACTAGTATCGAACTACCTTAAAAAAGTGAAAACTAGTTTTTTTAAATGTGTGGTGAATTAGGCCTAGTACGTAATCATATTTTTAATTTGCATTTGTATAAATGAGAAAAATCTATCCAAACATATATAGCCATGCATATGTGTGGTACATAGTGGCTTAAACCCCCTATAGATAGAAATCAACATAGATTGGAACCTGAAAATAGTCAAAAATTTATAAAAATCATATATTTCAAAAGAGGAAAGCATGTTCATCATTGTGGTGATAGGTTTCCAAATTTAATCATTGATATTTTTAGTGTATTTGGAGATGAAAGTTGAATTAATTTTATTTCTATCAACACTCTCTAGTTTGGTTGTGTGTTCACAAGTTCAAGCCTTTCGTTATATAATCCAAGCCATGTCCAAGTAAAAGGGATTGGTTTTTTATCTCATAAAAAGCATAGCACGTGTGCACTAGAATGCATATGATTTATGTTGACATAACATCAAAAACAAAACTATAGTCTACTCATACATGTTTATACTTCTATATGTATCATGATATAGACTTATTTATTCTTATAAATTGCATGGTTATACTTATTTAGTTCACATTTATATGTGTTTATAATTATTTATTTCACATTTATAATAGTTATATATATATTTTTAAAGTGGAGTGTGTCATTATATACACTACCCTAAAAAAGACATCATGGATAAAGTGATTCAATTTTGGTTAGTTTTTTCCCAGAATCATAATTTTGACTATATGGAACATTACATAGGGTTAAACCAGACTCATATTCATCTTAAAATGAATAAATGAGTCAGTCATTTTAATGGAGGAATTTACAATCAATTTAAACAACTTGAACATAATTGCATGTATAGGATGCAATTTAAGGCTAAATTATCTTAGATTGAAAGAATTGGTGAAATCAGTGATACAATTTGATGGAATTCAACCTTGTGAACCTTATTTTTACTATAAACAATTAATTTGGGCATGTGGACCTGCCATAACTAAATAAGCTAAATTGTCCAATGGTTGAAATTTAAGTCAATTATAAATATTTTGAGCCCCTTAAACCTAAGTACATGACTATAAAATGTGATTTGATACTTGATCAACTATAATTTCATCATCGAATGAAGTAAAAAATCATTTGGTCCAATGACATATGCAAGTATGACATGTAAAGGATGTGATTTTTGGTTTAATAAGCCTAAATGTCATCATATAATGAGTTAAATAGTTGATTGGCTCAATTTTAGATGTAATTATGGGGAATATGAGGTTATTAAACTTAATTGCAACTCTAAAATGTGTTTTGAGGTTAAATTGACTTCATTTTCATAATAGATTAATCCAATTAATCAAATGGCACAATCAATGACATAACTTTTTAAAAATTCCTACCACTTGAACCTATTTTCAGTTGCATAAGGTGTAATTTAGGATGAAATTTACCATAATGTCATAATGTATTGAATGAAAGAGTTGATTCATTCAATCAAAGAGTAATTTTAGATAAAAATGAGCCCCTTATATTAGCACCCAAATCTGTCCTAAGCAATTTGTGCCCTTTCCTGAGATATGAGTATCTAAAATTCTAACCACTACCCTTTGAAAAAAAAATTTAAAAATGGTCATCTGAAACAAAAACATGATTTTACAATCATGTTGTTTAAACCCCCCATAAAATTTGGTTTCACCAATGCTTAATGTTTCATGTTTTTAGGGTGTTTTGATTACAGGACCTACAGTGGAATCAAGTTATGAAGAGTAGAAATGACTAAGTATTAAAAATTAAAAATTCTAAAATTTCATTTTCAAGAGGACAAGGTATAAATACTTTGTGACGGGATTAAAATGATGCATTGCAACTATAAAATTCAATTTTAAATGTGCATATGAATGTTTGAAGGCCATAGTAAGTGCCATAAAAAGGAAAGATGAAAAAGTTTTAAAACTATGATATTTATTATATCAATGTGCACATGGGAATAAGAGGTCAAAATGTAGGGAAATTTCAAGAAAAGGTGTCAACTTACCTATGCAAGCATGAGGCTCGACTTCAAAGAAAATTTCAAAGGGAATGTAACATTTAATATCTAAGATTGGAAACACAAGGAAGTCCTGCACTTTTTTAATTTTTAAAAAGTGAAAATGGGGTTTGAGATTGCATTGAGAACAAATGGTATAAAGGTGCATCCAAATTACTTAACCTAGCAACATCCCAAAGTGAAAATAGGGTTCAAAATCCCACCAAAGGGTAAAAGGGTATAGATGTCATCATTTTATGTAGTAGTGACCTGAAACTATCATGGGAAGTAAAATCCAAATGTTAATCTTATTTGCATCCACATTGCATTTGAATTCATAAGAAAATAGGAATTTGGTACCCAAAATTATGATGAAGTGGATTAAAGGTTCATGTCGTTGAGCTATAGATGGAATTCATTAATATTATATGCTAGATTGGTATAAGTTGGGAGATTTGTCTAGTATATTTTGCTTTGTAGTTTTGAGTTGGGTATTTTTATTGGTTTATTCAAACATTATCAACTTAAACAAGATGGATGGGATCTAACAAGGTTTTATTTCAGGGTTTAATACTAAAATTTATCAATGGATCTTGATCATATCTCAAGGGATCTATGAAGGGGAAAAAATTGTTGTGGTAGTGGCATAAGTTATGATGTATTCCACAAGTCCTCACTGCATTATATAAAACAATATCTCTTCATCTTATTTAGGGAATGCAATAATGAGAGTCAATCCTTCTAGGTTTGTTGATGTCAAATAAAATAATTCATCATCATAATATTCAAAGTATGAGGGAGTTCATGTTAATGGTAACACTCAGGGTGGATGCATCTAGTAAAAATGGTATGCGGTATGACTGGCTAGTCCATGATATAAAGATAAATGCAATTATTACATGAGAAAATAGTACATGGGTAATGATGAATATAAAGAAAAGAATAATTGTTCAAAATTAGAGATCTTATGAGAGAAGAAACACAACCTTATTTTTTTAGTGCGTAAGTCATTGAGGTAGAGATCTAGGAGGAGAATGTAATAGAACAATGTATTTTATTACATGCAAATTTTGAACATGCAGTTGGAACCTCGAAGCTTGCAACTTGAGTTTTAAACACACACTAATGCTTTATGTGAAATTTTATGTCAGAATATGAAGTTAAAACCATAGTGGATATTTTAAATGAAAAAGCAAGTGTAGAGATTTAGAGATGTTATGCACTTTTGAAAATGTGAAAATATACACTTGAGTTTTGAAATCCAACCAAGCGCACAAGTGTACATGAGGTATATAAACCCATAGGGTGTAAATGTGCAAGATAATTCCAAAAACCCAAAAAGGTAAAATATAGCAAAAATGGTGCATATGTTAGCATTGGGTTTAGTGTTGACCTTCAAAAAAATAAAAAGGAGACAAAAGTTAAGTGTGCATGGTCTAGTATTTTTTAAAAGAGATGAAGCTTATGTGGGTGAAGGGAATAATGGGAGTGTAGATCACATGCTTTCAAGAAACACAAATGAATTTGACATGGTGGAGACATGGTAAAATCATAGAGTTTACATTCAAATAAGAAAAACAAGTATGTAATTGATTGAAAAAATAAGAATGCACAAAGTGTTGATGGGAAACCTGAGAATCATAAACTAGATGAAAGAAAACATTACCCAATAAAAGGATGAGAAAAGAGGAAAATGGTAACTAGATCATTAGTTGATAGGCCATCCTTAGCCTGAGTGTGCTAATAATTATTTGAATATAAGGCATAATGGTTGCACATACAGAAAAAGTTTATTTTCACTTAATAAGAATATTTTCTCATGAAATTAACTACATGAAATCTCTAGTTGGGTAGATTAATCTTCATCATGACATGAACAACTAGAATCATTACCTTGTAGAGCATCATAGTCCTGAAGCATATGCAAATACACCTTCTACATAGAGCATCTTTCAAAAATATTTTGGTTGATAAAATTTTATATAAATAAGGAGGGCATGCCCTCTTTACAAGGGATTTTTAAATTTTATAAATCTCCTCTTTATAGAGGATCTTCTATTTTTAGTATTTATTGTAGTGTTTTTGCATTTTGTTGCTAAGGTTATTACTTTATACAGTCATTAGCAAACTTTGAGATCATTTTATGTATATGTCTCACTTGTTTCAGAGCATATCCACTATGTTTTTCACCATGTAATCATTTCAAACATTGATATATGTAGATTTAATTTCAATTTAATGGAAACCATTTATGATTTCTATTATTTCTTGTCAATAAAGTGCAATAGCATATTCCTCATGCATTTTTTATTGGGTGTCAGGTTTTATGTCTATAAATGGTAGTCATTCTTGTCATGGAATTTGATTGTAAATTGATTTATGCATTATGATTTGGGAATGTCTTAATAATAGTATTTTAAGGATATCTTAGATTTATGGAGTTCACAGGAGAAGTTATTTAGAGACTTTACATTGTAGTAGGTCCTTTAGAGGTTTCAATGATCATTTCAATGCTTACATTAGATTGTTATCAATAAATGAAAATCATTTTTGATAGTTTTATTTATATTATTTCTTCATATTTTACATCTTGGAATGAATGATAACATGGTATTTGAAGGAATTCCCAATGTTGAAATTCACCACAAGTTACTTATATATACCTAACATGTCTTACCTATCCTACCCTTGCAAGTAATACATGTTGTTGAAGATTTTAAGTGTTATTTTCCTATAAATGCATAAGCAATGTAGATATAAAATGTGTATGTGATTGATCTTTAAATATTATCATTGTAATTTTCCATTTGTCTCTTAGTTGTCAATAGTTTGTTTCTATGGAAATTAAAGTTATAATCAATTTTTATCTATCTTTAGTAACTTATGTCTGATTTAAAAGCATTTGCTCAGTCTGTGTGATAACTCTTCCTGATTCGACTATGCCATTTCGGTGATGCTTTGATATGATCTATGACTGTGCCAATAGTCCCTTAGAGATTGAACTGAAGTATCTTTCCTTATGATCAAGCGACCCCATAGGTCCTCTCACCTTGGTTTAGGAAAAGTGAGAAGTATGAAGGAACTAACCATACCCTCTATTAGTGTCTTACAAACATTATTTATGTTCAATCTATCTAGATATTAAATCCTTCCCCTTCAATAATGACATAACTAAGGTTTATCATCTTTGTTTTCCGTCTTTTAAAATATGCAATACAAAATCCTAGAGGTTTACAACAAGGAACCAACACTTTATTGGTGCCATTTCTAGGGATTATGAGTAATTTCAATATGTGATTACTCATATTATCTTATGAAAATAAAATTTGAGGCTTTTTGAGTATGATTTATTATTTTTTAACATCAACTATGCAACACTTCACTAATTGTTCACAACTATATGTTTGACTTAAGAACCTCATGTAATATGATTCCACTATGTGTCCTTAATGAGTTTGGAGTAAAAAAAACATATGCATTTGGAAAATGCTATGCCATGGTCTCAAGATAAGTACCAATTATTGTACTAGTTAAAGAATTGTTAGTGTAATTTTTGAATCATCTAGGTAAATTTATGAACATGGATGTGGTAGTTGTGGATTAACCTCCCTTGTGAGGGATGTTATTATCAATAATATGTGTTTACAACATGGGTGTTAGTGTTCAGATGGATCTGTCTTATTCCACCATTCCTTTGGAGGGTAAGATGGTGAAACTTCATAGAGAGCCTAGAATGTTACATGTGCTTAAAGTTCTAAGATGTCCTCAGATATGTTGTCAACATTAGATAGTTTCTCAGGGTATAACCAAGTTGTAGTAAAAGAATATGAGAGACCCAAAATATCATTTACAATGCCTTAGTGCACCTATTTCTTTATTAGAATGCCTTTTGGGTTAACAAATATCAGTGCAACATTTCAGAGAGTTATGTATGTCATTTTTACAAGGGTAATTAAAAAGTGTATTGTTATGTATCACGATGACATTATAATGTGTTATAAAATCATAAAAGATCATTTTGAGCATTTGGAAAAAGTGTTCCTTAGATGTAGGGAATTTTGAGTTTCCCTTAATCTAAATAAATGTCACTTTAGGGTAGAAAAGGCCAAGTTATTGGGACACATAGTGTCTAAGGATGGTGTCATGATTGATCTGGATAGAGTAGAAGCCATTGAAAAAGTGACTATCCCATAATCAAAGAAGGGAATTCAGTCCTTCTTTTGGAAAATCAACTTTTTAGTAATGTTTGTGTCTAATTTTCTAAAGATCACTCTGCCTATTACTTCCATGTAAAATAAGGAACAAACCATTAAGTGGGAGGAAAAGGCCATTTGATATTTCAATGATATCAAAGGAGCCTTGAAGTTTTCCCCTATCTTGGTCAATCTTTATTACACTAAGGATTTTCTAATGTTTTCTTTTGCACAATTGAGTAATGTAGCCATTGTTTTATTACAAAATAAAAATAATGGTATTGAATATCCCATAATTTTGTTTAGTAAAGCTATGCATTTATTTCAAATAAACTATAATATCATAGAAAATTAAGCTTTTTCCCTCTTTTAATCTATTAAAATATTCAAACCCTACATTATGAGTTCAAAGATTATTGCATATGTCCTGCATATAATGGTCAAGGACATCTTGACTCAGATTGAAGTCTTAAGTAAGAGGTGTTAGTGGGTAAAATAATTTGTAAAAGTATGACATGGAGATCCAAATACCAAATTGGTGATGGTTATTAGCTTATCCAAGCTCATAACTGAGACTATTTTTAAACATGTAGAGGTAAATACTATTAAATAAAATTGATATGACAACATGGTATAAGGACATTACTTATTACTTGAAAAGCTTGAATTATCCCCATAACCTGAATAAGAATAAAAGGATAAATCTTAAACATGTACCCCAAGAGTGTCTCTTAACTAAAAATTGACTAGCATGGAAGAATCCATATGGGATTCTCTTAAGATGCTTTGTAGAAGAAGAAACTATTGATCTAATTGAAGATTTTCATAGAAGGGTATGTGGTAGTCACTTTTCACCTAAATTCACAACTCATAAGATTATGAGAGATAGTTATTGTTGGCCATCACTATTCAATGATGTTATAAAGAAAGTAAGAAAATGTGGTAAATATTAGTGCTTTATTCAAAGGTTAAAAGATTTTGGTTGTCTCTGCTTGTAACCTTTGTCAATTAAAGGCCCATTTAGATAATGGGGAATGGATTTTTTTGGGGATATCACTAATACATCAAGAGTTGGGCATAGGTGGATATTGGTTTCACCTAAATACTTCACAAAATGGGTCGACAACGTCCCTATAAAGAATTTTGCACATAAGTAGATCATGGACTTTTTGTTGAATCACTTTATTTGTAGGTTTGGTGTGCCTAGAAAGATAATAAATGATAATGTCATTATTTTTAGAGATAAAAATTTGATGTCATTCTATGAAAAATATAGGATCACATTGACTTATTCTTCCAATTACAACCCTCAGGGGAATGTCCAAGCAAACTCTAGTAATAATAACTTGCTCAAAATCATTAAAAGGACTTTATAAGCTAACAAAAAAAATGGAGTGAATAGATGAAATTTGATTTATGGGCTGATAGGATCACCACTAAGAGAGCTACAGGTAAGAGCCCTTTCAAACTTATTTATGGATATTAAGTTGTTTTACCATCAATCTACAATTTCCATCCTATCAGTTGATGAAATAACTAGAAGAAGAAGATGAAGTTAGCCACTATGAAAGCAGAATGAACTAGATTATTGAGCTTGATGAAATTATAAGAGAAGCTCATGAAAGACACCTAGAGTTCAAGGAAACACTCAAAATAATAATTGACAAAAATTTCACCCCAAGAAATTTTCATGTAGGAGATCTAGTTTTACTTTGAAACAATAGACATGAGGATAAAGACAAACATGGAAAATTTGATGCCTTAATAATGGGACCTTGTTCTATTGATTATAGAATTGGAGACCATACATTCTTATTAAGATATTTGGATGGTGAGATAATGGAACTACCAATTAATGGTATAAATCTAAAGCATTTCCTTGACTGAGTCCATGATTATGTAAAGCAATGTATAATGTATAGTTTTGTTGTTTTATTTCCTTTCTACATTTGGATTTGTTTATATATCTATTTTTTGTTTTTTATTATGTGTTAATTCTCATATCATTTTGATCTATTTTTATTATTCCATGTTTGTTTCATTGAATTTACAAATGTGTTTGTTAATAAATTGTCATGATTTTGACTCTATGTCCCAAGGGATAAGCATCTAGTCTTGTTTTTTTGGATTATTTACACACCCAAAAGGGGTGTACATTCATGGTTCAAAACTAATGTTAGTGATCAAATTTATTCTAAGGATTTTGAACCCTTTCTCAAGATATCACTATATGAAATTAAAACTGCTACCTTATGAAGGAAATCCACAAAAGTGCTCATCAAAAATAAAAACTTGTTTTTGTAATAATATTGTGAAAACCCTTGTAAAATTTATTTTCACTACCACTTAACGTTTCATGTTTTTAATCATGCTCTAGTTTTAGGACTCATGGTGGAATGGAGTTACAAATACTAGATATGAATAAGTACTAAAAAATATAATGTCTAAAATTCTATTTGCAAAAGGACAAGGTCTCAAAACATTGGGAGGGGATTTCAATGTTGCATTGAAATTTAACATGAAATTTACAAAGTGAATATGAACATTTCAATCCAATGTAAATTTCCATCGAAAGGAAAAATAGAAATGTTTTAAAACTACACTATGTCTTATATCAATGTACATAGGGGAATAAGAAGTCAAAATACATGGAAATTTCAAAAATGGTATCGGCATGCCTACAAAAGCTCAAGGCTCAAGTCCATAAGAAATTTTAAAATGGAATGTAAAATTTAATAGATAAGCTCAGAAATATAGGTAAGCCCTACACTTTTTCACTTTTTCAAAAGTGCAAATGTGGTTCAAAATCCCATCAAGAACAAATTGTGTAAAGATACAACCAAGGTCTATAACCCCACAACATGCCAAAGTGAAAATAAAATTTAAAAACCCATATGAGGGTATATAGGTGCATGCATCATCATTTTGTGTAGCTATGACCTAAAATCAACAAGGGAAGTAAAATCCAAATGTTATTGTTATCAGTATCCACCTTGCATTAAAATATGTGAACAAATAAGAGTTTTGTGCCCAAATTTTGATGAAGTGTTTTAAAGGTTCATTTGATTGAGTTGAAGATGGAATTCAAGAATATGGTATGACAAATTGGTGTAAGCTATGATATTTGTCTAATAAATTATGCTATGTAGTTCTGAGTTTGCCATTTTTATTGGTTTATCCAAACATTATAAAATTAAACAAGATGGATGGGCTCTAACAAGGTTTGATTTAAGGGTTTAATACTTCACTTTATGAATGGATCTATGTCACTTCTCAAGGGATCCATGAAGGGGCCAAAATTTTTGTGGAAGCACGATCAATATTAATGTCTTTCACAAGTCCTCACTACTTTATACAAAACAAGATCTCTTCATTTTCTTCAAACAATGAAACAATGAGAGTAGGTGATCCTTAGTGTGTTGATGTCAAGACAAATAAGTCATCATCATCAACCTAGCAGGGAGTTCATGTTAATGTTAATACTTAGGCTGGATGCATATGGTAAAATGATATTTAGTGTGATAGGATAATTCATGATATAAATACAAACGGAGTTCTTATATAAGCAACTAGTACATGGATAATGATGAAAAGAAAGACAAGAAAAATTGTCAAAAATTATAGATCTTATAAGAGAGGAAATACAAACTTATTTTATTAATAAGAAATTTATGATGGTGGAGATCAGGGAGGAGAATGCAATGGAAAACTGTAGGTTGTTAAATGTAAATTTTCAATGGGTAGTTGGAACCCCAAAGCTCATATCTTGCATTTTAAATACACACTATTTTTTTGTGTCAAAACACATGTGGGTGTATGAATTTGAAACTAAAATGGATAATTTAGGTGGAAAAACAAGTACAAAGATGCAAATATGTTATGCACTTTTGTTAATTTGCAAATGTGCACAGGAGTTCTAAAATCCCACTAAGTGTAATAGTGCACAAGAGGTCCACAAAACAATAATTTTTAAATGTGAAAGATAAGTTTGAAAATCCATAAAGGTAAATTTAAGGTAAAATTTTACACATGTCAACATTAGGTTTAGTGTTTACCTTCAAAAAAGAAGAAGGAAACAAAAGTTAAGTGCGCATGACTAAGAATTTTTTAAAAGAGATGCAACTTACATGGGTGAATATAATGATGGGAGTGCATATCACATGAATTAAAGAAACTAAAATGAAGTTTTCATTGTTTAGAGATGGTAAAATCATAGAGTTTAGACTTTGAGATAAGAAAAGTGATTATCCAATTGATGCAAAAAATAAGAATGACATAAGTGTTGATGGGAAACCTAAGAAGGAAAATCATGATGAAATTAAAACATTTCCCCATAAAAGGATGATGAAAAAGGAAAATGGTAACCAAATCATTATTTGGTAGTTCATCCTCAACTTGAGTGGGAAAATGTTAATTGAATATAGGGTAAAATGGTTGCACATAAAGATAATGTTTATTTGCATGTAGGAAGAATATTCTACAATGAACTCAACTCCATCAAATCTCTTGTTGGGTAGATCAACCTTCATCATGAAATGGAAAACTATAATCATTACCTTCTAGAGCATGAGAGGATCTAGGAATATTCAAAGACACGTTCTACATGGAGCATCTCTTAGTAATATTATAGGTGAGAAAAAAATTTATAATTAAAGAGGGCTTGTCATCTTTATAGGGGATTTTTAAATTTAATAAATCTCATCTTTATAGAGGATTTTTTATTTTTGGGATTTATTTGTGTGTTTTTACCTTATGTTGTTAAGGTGATTTCATTATACATTCATTAGAAAACTATAAGAGTATTAATGTATATGTCTCCCTTATTTCAGAGTAAATCCACTATGCTTTTCACCATGTTAGAATTATTAACATTCATGTATGTAGATTTACTTTCAAGTTAATGGAAACCATATGTGATTTATTATCTTTCTTATAAATAAAGTGTAATAGCACATTATACATGCATTTTTTATTAGGTATTAGTTTTTATGTCTCTTAATGGTAGTCATTATAGGCACGAACTTTGATTGTAAATTCCTTTCTGCATTGTGATTTGGGAATGTCTTGTTGATAGTATTTTAAGGATATCCTGGATTAATGGAGTTGGTAGGAGAAGGTGCTTGAGACTTTACTTTTAATTAGGTGTTTTGGAGGTTTAAAGGATCTTTTGAATACTTGCATTAGATTGGTATCAATGAATGTAAATCATTCCAAATAATTGTCTTCATCTTGTTTCTTTGTTGTTTACATCTTTGAATCAATCATATCATGGTATTAGAATGAATTCCTAGTTTGGAAAGCCACCAGAACTCATTTAAATATACATAACTCATCCAACCTATCCTACCCTTGCAAGTAATGCATGTTGTTGGGGATTGTAAGTTTTATTTTCTTATAGATGCATAAGTATTATAGATCTAAAATATGTATGTCATTGATATTTAAAAATTAGCATTGTGATTTTCCATTTGGCTCTTAGTTGTCAATAGTTTATATAGAAATGAAAGATAAAATCACATTTTATCTATCTTTAGTATCTTGTGTCCTATTTAAAAGCATTTGCTTAGTCTGTGTGAAACCTATCCTTGAGTGGACTATGTATGTTTTGTTATACTTTGATAAAATATGTGTGTGTGACAATAAACCCATAAATATTGAAATAAAGTGTCCCTCTTTGTGATCAAGTTATCCCATAGGTCCTCTCACCTTGGTTCAGGGAGCTAACCATACCATTTTTTTCTTCCAATCATTATCTATGTTCATTTCATCCAAATGTTAAATCCTTCCCCAACTATAATGAGATAATTTAGGTTTATCATCTTTCTTTACCATATTTTCAAATATGCAAAGTTAAATCCTAGAGGTGTACAACTGGGAACCAAAACCTTCAACCTAACTTGAAGAGAAAGATGTGAGTCGGAGCTAAATTATCTCTAATTCCATCATTAATTGATCTAATTACTCACTTCTATAACTACAAATATAATTTGGGTCAAATTGAACCTGTTAAACCTAATTTATAGCTCAATTGTCCCCAATTTTAACCCATATGAAAACATGAAGGAAATTGGGGCCAATATAAACCTATTAAACCTAACTACAAGTCTAGGATGTGAATCAAGGGTCTAAATTATCTCATTATTCCTAACATTTTAACCCTAAACCCTAAATTCCAATCTAATATGAAGCCTAATATTATCACAAATATGAACCCTAAACTCTAAACTCTAATTTTATCAGAAATACATTTACATGAAGGTAATTAGGGCCAATGTGAACTCATTGAACTTATTTGTGAGTTTGGATGTGATTTGGGGCTAAATTAGCTCATATTTCCTAACATTTTGAGCCAATAAGTTAATTCTTATAACCTTAAACCCTAAACCCTAATTTTATCACAAATATAAACATTAAGGTAATTTGGAACAATATGAACCCATTTAACCTTACTAAAAGTATAAGATGTGATTTGGGGTAAAATTAAACAACTTTTTCTAACATTTTAACCTAACTAATTAATTTTTTGAATTAGTGATGGATGTTTGATGAAATTGAACTCCATGACCATGATGTTTGATATACATGATGTAATTTGGTGGGGGGTCAACATACCCCAATATCATTAAAAATAAATCAACTAGTCTACCAATTTAATAATGAAGAAGATTGAGGCTAATTTGAGCCCCTCCAACCTAACTATAAGAGTAGGATATGATTTGGGGCTAAATAAGGATTGGTTTTGTCATGAAATGATCTAGTTAGTGAATTGGTATAATTAGTGATGTGATTTGGGAAAAATTCACCCATGTGAACCTAATTTACGGCTCAGTTAAATGTATAAGATGCAATATATGGCTTAATGGTCCCTAATTTTATTATAAATTTAAACATGAAGGTAATTAGGGACAATTTGAATGCTTTGAAGCTAATTGTGAGTTTACAATAAAATTCAAGACCCTAAATTAACTCATGTTTCCTTACATATTTTACTAATTAGTCCATATTTATAATGATTGATTAAATTTGGATGAAATTTAACCTCATAAACTTAATTTTGAATATAATTAATTTGTAGATCAGTTGACACCAATATCATAACAAATCAGAAAGTCTACTAATTCAATCAAAAAAGAAATATGTGCCAATTGATCCATTTCAAACTATATAGACAAGGGTACAACATGATTTGGGGCTAAAATAGTCCTTAGTTGATGAAATTAGTCTATTGGTGCAATAAGAGATGTGACTTCAGACTAAATTATTCGTTAATTAATCTAATTAGTTAATTAGTGAAATTAAAAATGTGATTTGGGCTAAATTGAACCTCATGAAAATAAATTATGGCTCAATCAATTTTATAGGATGCAACATATGGGTAAATTATCCTTATAATTTTATCACAAATGTAAATATGGAAGTAATTATATAGGATGAATTAACATAATAATATATCATAGTTTGGATTTCATCAGATAATCATATAATTGATTTATCAATTTTTGGAGTATTGGAGTCTTGATCCTAATTTAGTTAAATGTCTGAGTTGACTAAATCAGTAAATAATATTTCAATAATTAGAATATTGATTTGTATAGTTTACTTGACTTTCATATATTTTCAAAACTAGTAATGAAGGAGGAGAAATGTAACTTATCTTATAACTATGATGATGCGACTGAGACAAAGGCTAATACCAGTTGTGCAAGACTAAGACAATGTCATGAACTAGGATCTAGATTTTTTTTGATGAAAGGATAAGATCATAAAATACAAGATACTTCAAGGTTTGGTGTTATAGTCCAGATCCTACTACTATTGCTAAACTAGTCATAGAGGTCTGAGTTTTTTTATTTTTATCTATTGTCCCTATTGAGCTTGCTTGTGAAATTTTGGATCTTTAATGTTATAGAAGTTATTTTTAGAGATGATTTAATATTAAAACCCTAGACCCTAATTATTCTTGAATAAAACTTGAAAAAGAGAGGGGGGGTTAGTGTGTGTAAGATGTACTAAACATGTATCCATGCCCCTTGTGTGGGCACACTGCCTACATACCAATACTCTTAAGATGGATCAAGCCATATGTAGTTCTCCCACTTGATGTGTTTTATTAAATAGTGTTATAAAGATGTAAAAATACCAAATTGACAGTAATTGAGGTGGATAGATATTAGTGTGAGAGTTTGAATATGCTAGTAGCTATATTGGATGGTTGTATGTAAAGAATAGGGAAATTTGTCATAGTGGTCTTGCTTGTATTCTTGCTTGCTTTTGAAATATTTGCTAATCCATTCTAAATGAATTTTAAATCAGATTTTATAGAGATATATTGGTCATGGGTTAAATATATTCATGTTAGGCTAACATAATGAAAAAGATAAATTGAAAGGAAATGGTCATTTAGGCTCTAAATGTGATTGGATAGGATCACTAGAAATGTGACACCCTAGGGTCTAGTGCTATAATCTAAGTTAGGTGTTATTTTTCTACATGTTTGGGACTTGAGGGTGGAATTATCATGGGAAAAACAACTTTGTTGAGCTAGAATCAGGTCTTGGAAGTCTACATTTGACTAGAATAAGTAAAAATGTGTCTAAAAGGGTCATGAGAGCATGCAAGAGGGACCAATGGGTTGGGTGTCAGAAGCCAAACTCAATATACCAATTTTTACATTTAATATAAATATATTCCCCTCCCATTTATTCTAGTGATGAATCAAAGTGAAAAATAAGGATAAATAAAAAGTAGAAAGTGTAGCTAAACTTACCTGCAAGGGTGAAGCCCATGAATCTATGTGATGTTAGGTGTGCATAGAGAGATCACATTGTGAAGTGTATATATGTAATAGAAAATAAAGAGTAGATCAATTCTTACTAAATAAACTATATATAAAATAAGAACATATAAAACTTGGAAAGAGAGAGAGGAAGAGAAAGGAATAAATACATCTCACTATGTACACAGACTAATACAAAACCTATTATGATGCTAAGTGATGTTGGATGATGTTAAGTAATACTAGGTATGCATTTTACCAAGAGTAATATTGCAAATAGAGTTGAGTGCTCAATTCCTCAAGAGTGGCTTAAGGATTTATTGGATAAACTTTATAAATAGGAGGGAGAGATATGATATTATATTCTAATAACTATTATAAGAATTTGGCTAGAGATACTGGTGGATTGGTAAAAGTTTATTCAGGAGGTGATGATAAAACCACTCACTGAGGGGGATCTAAATTTGCATTAACTATCGATTGATTTTGATTGTTTCTATCATTGACCTTTATTTTTTGACTATTGCTATCATTGACCTTTATTTTGACTCATGTACTTGAGTTTGCCTATTGAAATTAGTTTGACTTCCCTTTCATTTAGTGTGTGACATAACTCAATGAAAGAAGAGCACCTTTTGAATATTATTGGTTCGTGTAAGGCTTGTAAAAGACTTTACTTGAATACATCTTGTAACTCTTAATCAGCCATGGGGTTAGTATTCTTAGCCAAGATATTTTGATGTTAAAGAAAATAATTTGTGTGATGCTCATTTGAACTTTTTTTCTATTTTTCAACTTAAGCATAAGAAACCTTATCATCAATGTTAATGCTGAAATGAGCTAGGAACATGTTAGCTAAAGAATTGAATGCATTGACTAATTGATTTGGTAGACTATAAAACCATTATAAATCATAATCTTTTAGACTCTATGTAAATAACTTGGTTAGTAACAAGTCATTTGGCACATAGTCCAAGCATGCTATGTGGAAATCTCTTAAGTGTGTCTCTGGATCACCCTTTCATTCAGAAGAGTGAGATTGGGTTGAAGAAAACCTTGTGTCAAAATGTCAAAGAAATATCATGTAGAAATGGTGTATGAAGTAAAGTAGAAGAATCAAAATCTTATGTAGGTCTAGAGGCACCTTGCTTGAGATATAGCACCTTGGATTGAATATTATTTATCTCTTGCACAAGGGTAGCCACATCAAGAGACAAAGATGTACTAGTCATAGTTGGTGGTGCCTCATAGTAAGGTTGGGATACTATAGGGGGTTTTTAAGATGTAGTTACCCCCATAGTGTCATTTACAACTAGTTGTTCTCAAGGAGTGGAAGACTCAACTTATTTAGCCTTTATGATTTCCATGATAGATTGTAAGATAAGAGTATGATCTTAGAGTTTTTCCTTAAGTCTTTCTTGAAAAATTTATAGGATCAAATCTTTGTTTTGGATAAATTTATTATCAATAATAGGTGGAAGTGGATCAAGATTCTGATGTGGTGGGTCATGAACAATGGTTTTTCTATCATTATTGTTATTATCATACTTGTCATTATCAAAATTATCCTCATGGAAATTGGTATAATCTAGACGTGTAAGATCTATAGTAAGAACATGAGATGGTTGTTTATCCAGGATATATGGTCAGGTTGAAGGAATCTAGGTGAATTCAGGAGGGTTGCCACTAAGTCTTGCACTTTATCTCAAAGGAAGAGATTCAAAGAGCTTAGGTGGCATAAGGAAAACAACATGAATAATGAAATAAAAGATTAAATAGATATAATCTAAACAATGAAGTAGAATATGCATTAAAATGATATGAAACAACAAACATGTAAGGTGATACCTCAAAATAAATGGGGCATATAACATGAATCTATAGATTTGAAAAATGATATTGTAAAAAATTACTAATGTATTTTAAAATTTAATGTGAACTTTTGATTTAAGTATGTAGGTAAAAAATCAAAAAAATATTGGAAAATTCTTGATTTAAAGGGACCTAGTATATGCAATTAGGGTTTGGAAGAAAATGATTTTTAAAAAATTACTATGAACTTACAAAATTTAATGTGAATTTATTATTTAAATATGCAGGTAAAAAATTCAAAAAATTATTGTGAAAATCAGCAAGGAATATACCCTAGCTTTTTAGGGTTTTTATGCACAATGAATGTAAGTCAAGTATACCAAATGATTTAATAGGTTTGATAATATTGGATTCTTATTTCTAATTTAGTTAAAGGTCTGAGTTGATTAAATTAGAAAATAATATTACAATAATTAGAATACTAATTTGTATATTCTACGTAACTTTTATAGCTTTTTAAAAATAGTAATGAAAGAGGAGAAATGTAACATATCTTAAAACAATGTTTATATGACTAAGACAGGGGCTAATATCTATTGTGAAGGATTGGGATAATATTGTGAACTAGGATTTAGATTTAATTTATTGAAAGAATAGGGTCACAAAAAATAGGACACTTTAGGGTCCAATGTTATAGTCTAGATCCTACCGCTATTGTCCAAACTAGTCATAGAGATCTAACATTTCTAGGTTTTGTATATTATCCCTATGTGAACCTACCTATGAAATTTTAGATCCTAAATGGTGATGAAGTTATTTTTAGATCTTATTCAATCTTGAAATCATATATCTTCATTATTTTTTAATACAGTTTTAGAAAGAGGGGTGGTCAGTGTGTGTAAGATGCACTAAATGTGTATCCATACCCTTTATATGAGCATACTACCTACATACCAATACTCCAAAGATAAATCAAGATATATGTAGTTCTCTCACTTAGTTTTATAAAAATGCAAAAATGCTAAATTGAGAGTGATTGAGGTGGCTAGAGACTGGTGTGAGAGTTTGAATATGTCGGTAGCATTATTGAATGGTTATATGTAGAGAATAAGGAAATTTGCCTTAGTGGTCTTGCTTGTATTCTTGTTTGATTTTTTGATATCTATCAACCTATTATAAATAAGATTTGAATGGGATTTTATAGAGATATATTAGTCATGGGTTAAATTTATTCATGCTAGGATGACACAACGAAGAAGAGGAATCAGAAGGAAATGGTCATCTGGGCTTAAAATCTAATTGGACAAGAGTGTTAAAAATGGGACACCCTAAGGTCTAGTGTTATAGTCAAGTTTAGTGTTATTTTCCTATAGGTACGAAACTTAGGGGGTGGAATTAGAATGGTAAATGTATCTTGGTTGAGCTAGAATTAGGTCTCAAAAGTCTACGAATGACTGGGAATAAGTAAAAAAGTGTCTAGAAGGGTCATGAGAGCATGCAAGAGGGACATATGGGTTGGTGTCACAAGCCACACTCAAATTCCCAGTTTTAACATTTTATATGACTAAAATAACATAATAATATAGCATAGGTTTTTATCACATAATATAATCATATATCATAAAAATATGACATGTGTTCACACAGTGTAGTCGTATAAAATGTGAAAATTGGTAAATTGAGTGTGCCTTTAGAAACCCAACCCATATGTCTCTCTTGCTTTCTCTCATAACCCTCATAGGCTTTTCCCCCCTGATTCTTAGTCATCTATAGCCTTCTAGATCTGGTCCTTGCTAAGCCAAACTACTTTTTCCTTGATAAATCCATCCCTCTAGGTCTTTTGCCCTTAGGAATATAGCACCAAACTTGGAATTTAGTGTCAAATCATCTAGTGTCCATTTTCAACTCCTATCGAAGTGTAATTTTTATTTTGATGGTCAGATTATTCTGTTTCCTATCCCACTTCTTGTTAGCCTAATGCAAGAACATCTAACCCATGACCAACATATCCCTATAAAATCCCATTCAAAGTTATTTTATAAGGGTTTGGAAATTATCACAAAGCAAGAAATAATACAAGTGAAACCACTAAAGCAATCTTCCCTATTCTTTACATACAGCTAACCAACACTATTGTAAGATTATTTAAATATTTACACCATTCCCTAGCCACCTCAATCATATTTAGTTTATAATTTTTCATCTTCATACATACTATTTCACAAAGCCCATCAAGTGAAAGAACTACATATGGCTAGATCCCTCTTTAGAGTATTGGTATGTAGGCAGTGTGCCACATAAGGGGTGTGGATACATTTTCAGTACATCTTACAAATAGTAAGCTCCTTTTTTCTCAAAGTTTGTCAAAACATAATGGAGTCTAGTGTTCCAAGACTAAATCAGCTCTAAATGGAGTTCCACAGAATTTGACAATCAAAATTTCATAAATACGCTCACATAGACATAGTGAACAAAACCTAGAAAGCTTAGGTCTCTTGGACAATAGTGGTGGAGAAGGACTATAGTGCTAGACCTTAGGGTGTCCTATTTTAGTCCTCCTATCTAATCATAAAATGAAGGCAAGATATATATTTATGATAGTATCCCAGTCATACATAGTGAATTTTAGACCCTACAATAACCATCTCAATCAATTTCTAGTTAAGTCTTATTTTCTCTCTCTTATTACTATTTTCAAAAAGGTTTAAATTATAGTCAAATTATACAACTCACTAGCTTAATTATTGCATATTTATTTATTGATTTAATTAACTTAGACCTTTAACTAAATTAAGAATAATACACCAATATTTCCAAAATTGTTAAATCATTTGGTAAATTTCTTGGTGATTTTTACTATATTTTTTTACTCTTTAATTGCCTAATAAAATTAGAAATTATTATTAAATTTTGAAATTTCATAGTAATTTTAAAATAATTTTATTTCAAATCCTAGTTGCCCATCTTAGGTCATGATATTTTTCCATTATTTTTACTATATTTTTCTAATTTTTTACCTAGCTAGTAAAATTATAAATTATCATTAAATTTTTTAATTTCATAGTAATTTTAAAATAATTTTGTTTCAAACCTTAGTTGCCCATACTAGGTCCAAGTAGTCTCCCATTATTTTTCCTATATTTTTATATTTTTTTACTTAGATACTTAAATAAAAAATTGCATCAAATTTTAAAATTCCTTAGTAATTTTAAAAATAATTTCATTCAAAACCCTAGATGAATGTACTAGCATCTATTTGCTTTTTGAGGTATCAGCTTACATGTTTGTGAGCTTCATATCATTTTTATGCACTTTCTATTTTGTGATTTTTAGGACTTTACATTTCTTATTTTTATTACTTTCCTTCCACATCACCTTGTTTATTACAAACTATTACAAAAAATTCAATCAATTTTCAATTTGTTTTACAACCTTAATAATGTCCCAATACACCAGTTTTAATGAAACTAATAAAATAAAACTTCATAAACTTTTAACTAAAAACCCTGACATGTAAGATGATATGATTAAAAAACCAGTAAAATAACAACCAAAAACAATCAATGGTCAATACTCTCAAAAAATAGAGCAACTAATTATAAATGACAATATGGGGTAAATTATTTCTCAATAACCCCCTATAGCAGCCCAACCTTCCTCTATGCTAGCACTAGCTACAACTAGTACATCTTTGTCTCTTGATATGGTAGCCCTTATGCAAGGGATAAAATATCTTCAATCCAAGGTGATACATCTTAAAAAAGGTGCTTTTATAGCTACACAGGCCTTGGATGATTTTTCTCTACTCCATACACCATTGGTATGCCATATCACTTCTACACCAACACCATACGGTTTTTTTCAACCTAGGCTCACTCTATATGATGGCAAGGGAGATCCAAAGACACACTTGATATTTTTTTCACGTATAATGCTTGGACTATGTGCCAAATGACTAGCTACTAACCAAGCTTTTTCCATGAAGTCTAAGGATTATGATTTACAATGGTTCTATAGTCTACCAAATTAGTTGTTTAATGCATTCAATCCTTTTGTTTACATATTCTTTGCTTATTTCAACATTAATATTGGTGATAAGATTTCATATACCCAAGTTACACAACAAAACCAAGGGTCAAATGATCATTTCACAAATTACGTTCTTCAATATAAGACTATCTTGGCTAACATGAGTAGCTCCATGGAAAATCAAAAGTTATAAGATCTCTTCAAATAGAGTATTTTACTAGCCTTGTATGAAACAATAATGTTTAAAAGATTATCTTCCTTCATTGAGTTATGTTATACATTAAAGGATACATAAGTTTAACTAATTTCAATGGGTAAACTCAAGTACATGAGCATACCAAAAACAAAAAGCAAGAGTAACAACAAAGTCCCATACAAATTAAAGGTTAATGATAACAATAGTAAAAATCAACCTATAGTCAATGTGGTTTTAGATCCCCCTAAGCAAGGGTTTTATCAACACCTCCTTGATGAATCTTTACCAATCTACTAGTTTTTCTAGCCAAAGTTTTATAGTAGCTTTTGGAATGTAATATCATATCTATCCCTCCTATTTGAGAAGTTCATCGAACAAAGCCTCTTCATGAGGATATGATCAGAATGGTTTTTTCAATTTTTACATGGCATTAGGCCACACAATAAACATATGCATCAGTTTGAAACACAAGATATAGGACTTGATACATGGCAACATTATTGATCTTGGCACTCTAGTTGAGCCTCCTCAAATAAAACAAACATAGGATAAAAATTTGAAAATAATTCTAGATCCTTTCACACAACATTCTAAACAAGAGACAAGGGATACATTAGGTGTTCATCATGCATATCATGCACATCCTCCACCAGCTACATACAAAGCACCCTCAGTTGAGTCACACCCTTTGAGTAACATGATTGGTATATATAATTCTCAAGTTCCAAATAAACCTTTGATCTCCTTCTTAGAGTAAGAGATAGTTGAGGATGATTTAGATTATCATGTAATCTTTATCAGATCTTACATTAATATTCATCCTATTCATAGTGATATCATAGACAATGGATCTATCATGGACATGTGCATTATGACATTATTACAACATTTGGGATGTTCAAAACAAGATATTACACCAATAAACACAATTATTAGAGGATTCATTGGGCACATACAATGTTCATTAGGTGAGATTGAGATTGTACTTCCTTTATAGGTTGGTCTAATACATATGGCCACAACATTTACTATTGCTCCTAGTGTAAAAGTTTTCAATATGTTACTTGGTCGACTATAGATTCAAAAAATTCAAGTAGTAACTTCTACATTTCATAGATGTATAAAATTAATTCACACTAATTAGGTTATTATATTTGGTGGAGTTAGATATGAGTTACCGCTCCCCACTTTTGATCTATCTATTATTTTGTAGTCACCAATTTTAGTCCAGCCAACAGTTTAAAATTTTCCACCAATTTCAGTTCTTTCTTTAGTTCATATTTAGACATAGTTGAGACCTCCATCGCTAGCACAAAGAGTTCATACACTTTTATAGACTTCTATTTTAAAGAAACCATAGTTTCAAGATTCTAAATAGCTTTCAGCTACAATGTTCACACCTAGGGTAGTATCATTGAGGTTTCATGCATCCACTCACATAAAAAATGTTTAGATAGCTTCTCATATTATAATATAGGTCCCTAAGTTCCCTATAGTTTAATCAACTTCTCAAAGTTATAGGGGGACCCCATAGTGAATTTATACTTCAGATATTTTAGACCACTTATAACATATACATCTTTTATATCCATAGTCTCATCCCTTCCATCATCCTTCATGATCATGCATGATCGCTCTCGTTGGAGGAAATAATGATAGGGAGTATCAAATGAGACTCATTGGTTAGTTTAATTTCTTCCCTATATTACTTATACATAGTTTCTATTTGATTGATTGTACATAGTTTATTTCAAAAATGCCAAAAACATTCAAAAATTTTCAAAATCCAAAAACATTCAGATAACTCAAAAATAGTTTAATTGTATGCATTATCCATGCTTTAAATTTCTATATGTTATACTTACATTTGATATTATATGATATTGTTTTCCAAATTATCTACATTACCATACTTCACTTGATCTTATTTAAGTGTGTCCAGGGACATTCACATCCTTTATTGCTTTACTCTGCCCATTGAGGGGGCATCCTACTTCTATATTCAAGATACACATTGATATACATACCCATTAGGGGAATATTATACATGACTACACCATCCAGGTTATGTCATTCATACACCATATACTCTAGTTATCATGTTGATAAACATTACATACCAGCTTACATAGATTACTTTATCAACAGTCACTAGTATATAGAACTTGTGTATTTCCTAGCATATACTTAGTCTTGTACTACATGTCTTGCATACTTTCACTTCTTGCTTTGATTAGTTAGATGTGATTATATTTCCATTATTTACATGCTTTCCTTAATTACTTTACATAGCTAGATGTGATTGCATTTTTTAATTTTTTTTGTTTCCTCTATGTACCTTAGGACATTTGCCAATATCCTTTACTTTTATTCTTTTATGTGCCTTAGGAAATTGGCCAATGTCTTTTATCTATAATCTTATATGTGATTGTGTATTTCATTCCAACCTTTCTTATTTCTAATTGTATGTGTATGTGTAATTTAAACATACCTTGTATGCTTGCTTTCCATTTTGATTGACATGTGCCCATGTCCCTTGTTTATTTGGCCCTTTGGCCCCTCTTGTATGGTTCTTGTTTCTTGCCTTATGTGCTTGTTTGATTGTTTAAAATGTCATGATACACATCATGAATTATTTTTCTTTTTTGGATGCCATAATATACATCATGCTCTATCCCTCCTTGACAACTAGAAACTAAAAATTAACAAGCCACACTAAAGCAAAATACTAAGATAAAAGAAAAATAGAAAATGTACATGTACATGTACTTACCTGCAAGGGTGAAGCTCATGAAGCTATGTGAAGCTAGGTGTGCATAGAGAGAGCACATTGTGAAGTTGAAATCTATTGTGATGATGATTAATGCTAGATGATGATATACTAAGAGTAATATCATGAACAAAGCTGAGTGCTCAATCCCCAAAAGTGGATCAATAATTCAAAGGCTACTCCTTTGGCTCCATCATCACCCACTAAGTGAAGCTACATAATCATGATTATGATAATAGATGTTTGGACTTTTTGTTTAATCACTCTAAGTAGGTGGGTCAAGAATACAAATGCTATCTAGTCCATTGCCTCTATTGTTACCCTATGAAGTAAAGCTATGAACTAATAATAAATAGGGGAAAATGTAATCATATAAAATGTGAAAATTAGTAAATTGAGTGTATCTTGTGACACCTAACCCATAGGTCCCTCTTGCTTACTCTCATAACCCTTAAAGGATTCTTTTCCCTAATTCCCAATCACTCCTAGCCTTTTAGACCTGATCCTAGCTAAGTTAGACTAATTTTTCCATGAGAAATCCATCCCCGTAGGTCCCATACCATCAAGACTATATTTCCCAACTTGGACTATATCATCAGTCCTTTTAGTGTTTATTTTTGACACTCCTATCCAAGTACATTTTTTCTCCAACTATCAAGGGTTTTTTTTTCCTATCCCCCTTCTTGTTGGCTTAATGTGAGCATATTGAACCCTTGACAAACAAATCCATATAAAATCCCATTCAAAGGTCATTAAGAAGGGGTTAGTAATTATCATAAAGAAAGCAAGAATACAAGAAAAAAAACTATGGCAATCTTCCCTATTCTTTGCATACAGCCAGTCAATAATACCATAAAATTATTCAAATACTTACACCAGTCCCTAGCCATTTTAAGCACATCTAATTTATCATTTTGAATCTTCATACACACTATTGCATAAAACACATCAAGTGGATGGCTTAATCTCTCTTCGAATTATTGGTGTGTAGGAAGCATGCCCACATAGGGCATATGGATACACATTTAGTGAATCTTACATATACTAACCCCCCTTTTCCCAAATATTTGTCAAAGCATAATGGATTCTAGGGTTTTAATACTAAATCAACTCTACAAGAAGTTTTGTAGACATTTGACAGTTAAAATTTCATAGGTGAGCTCACACAGACATAACAAACAAAACCCAAAAATCTCAGGTCTCCTAGACAATAGTGGAAAAAGGGACTATAGCACCAGACCCTAGGGTATCCTATTTTGGTGCTCCTATCCAATCATAAAATGAAGGCCAAATTGTTATTTATGATAGTGTCCTAGTCCTAAACACTGAATACCCTTAACTAAGTGTACAAAAATATTCCCAAATTAACTCATACCCTTAACTAAGTGTACATTAATATTTTCAAATTATAAAATCACATAGACATAATCTATATAACATATACACATTATTGTATGAATAAGAAAATACTCTTTTCCCTATGTTTATTTTTAAGGTATTACATCATTTTGTGTTTACATAGTTAAGATAAGAGGAATCAAATTATTTTTTGTCTCCCCCACCATAAAAATGAATCAAACTTTTCTTTGGGTCCTCAATGTCAAAAGAAATATTTTTTTCTTTTCTAGTAATGGGTGAAAAATCTCTTTCAAGGAAGAGTAATATTTTAATGAATAAAATAGTAATAAATTAGAAGAGTTAGGAGAAAAATAAAAGTTATGAATGCAAGAATTTTTTTGTGACAAGGTACAAACATTATCCTTAGTGAGATAAATGTTCTAGTTAATGATGAAATTGACAATATTGACAGATAAATGATAAATGTTCTATATGATGAATTTTTACCTAGATTTCCAAAATTAATTGCAAGTCCACTTTCTTGGCATAAACTTTTTGATTTTATTGATGATGAATCTATGCATTATGATTTACTCTCTATCAATTAAGTCTATTTCATTGAAATACATAATGATCAGAGTAATAATGAAGTAAATGACATCACAAAACTAATTAAAAAAATGTCAATTAAGAAACTAGTAGTGAAGATAATGATTTTGAGATACCCTATACACAAATTTCAACATTAAAAACACTTCTATTGATTGTGTATATAAAAATGTAGTACTTAATTTAAGTTCATGAACACATTTTGAAACTAATGCATATAAAATGTGTTACTGCCATTTAAGGAGAATTACTAAAATGTTTGGGATACTTTCTTTGATAAATTAGATTTTGATAGTCAAAAATGGCAATTATTTTTTTCATTGATGAAATTAATTAAAATGAGACCTAAAATGTATGCCATAGGATTAAGAAAATCTAACATGGATGATGAAAAATGTGTTTTGAATTTTTGAGAGTCCCCCTCCTATTTTGGGAAAAAATGGCCTATTTTTTGGATAGTTTTGTCTTGTCAGAGAAGAACGAGTCTTGTCAGAGAAGAATGAAAAAAATGTGTTTTGACTTGAATTCGGTTCCCCTCCTATTTTCGTCAAAAATGGCCCATTTTTTAGATTGTTTTGTCAAAAATGATGACATCCATTCCCCAAAATACCTCTAATTATTGAAAATATACATGATGTATATCATACTATCAGAGCAACATCATGGAACAAAGATTGTAATGTTGTCAAACATAGAATCAAAACTTTTGTAGTTAGGTGGCCAAATAAAGAAAAAATGATTGAATTAAAGAACTAACCAATCATTGACATAAATAGAAAAAAATTAGTGAAACCAATTACAAGATGCCAAATAATTAATGATTTTAATAATAATGAGATCTAGGCATTCTCTAGTATACTTCCACCAAAGGATAAGGCTATAGCTGATGTTATCAAATATTTACTTGCACAATTTTTGAAATATGATATAAGAGTTTCACCCAATATAAGATATGTTGTGAAAATAAGAGTCTATTCTTGTAACCATGAAACTCATCCAGAACATTTATTGGATATAACCTAGATAGCATTTTACTCCAAGTTTTTTGAAAAATATCAACAAATTTATATTAGTCAAACATATTTTGATATGGACAAACTATTTTATGTAAAAAAAATCCAATATGCACCACTTGTTGTAGATGACATGCCAAATTTTCAATAAAGTATGATTTTTTTCACCATAGACATTTTAATTTTAATAAAGAAAACATTTTTAAGGAGTGTGGCACATAATTTTCACATCAATTAGCGAACAAATCTATTCTAACCATTTTTCTGAAAGACCAAATGGAAAATTCCTTTATAACAAAACACATGTTTGTAATTAAATTTTAGCATTTGTAGTGGATTTAAAAATAAAAAAAATGTATCCATGAGTAAATTACAAGTGAAATTGGACATGAATTAGGTGGTTTGATAAAATACAAATTTGGGACTTATGACATAAATAATAACAAAGAATTTAAAAATTGTGAGATTCTTTAAAAATAGATACCTATTCAAAATTTATGGTTAAATTTTAGGAGGATATTATTTATGATTATAAAAGGCACATAAATAGGGCTATATGGTCAGATGAACATTTTAAATGAAGAAAGGACACATTACCACTTGTTTCTTTTATTTTATTATTTGACTATGCTAAGAATTACACTTTCAAACCATAAATGAAAGTTTAATCATAATATTACAACTTAGTATATGTTGTCATATTTGCGTATATAAAATTCATTCATGCACTTGAATGTAGAAATAAATATCTAAAAATATTAAGGGAGTACCATTTAGTTGTCAGTGATCATTGATCACATTATATAAAGTATGTGTAAGATATTTTTTATATGTTCTATGAATATTTGAGTAAGAGGAACACTAATTCCAATCAATACTACATCTAGTTAAATAATTGCACATTAAAATTCAATAATACATAGATGTTTTACTGATTCAGTATGATGAATATTACCACTAGTGTAGAACATATTTAGAGTTTCATTGAGTGTATTCATGGAAAAGGGGAACATGATGGCACTGGGGGATGTATAAAAAGAGTTATTTTAATAAAGGAGTTTAAATTTGAACATGGTGTTATTTTAAGAGAAGAAAAAATAAGTATTGAGTGTTTTAATGTGAACATGTGCCATGGTACTCCAGAAAACACTACCATTTGTATATATTTTTAATTCATAGAAGAAGAAAACTTGGAAAATTATGAGGATTGTATGAGTATAACATGATCAAGTGAGATGAACTCATTATGTAAACAAAATGAACATTCTTTGATTATTTATATGAGACACTTGGCATGTTTCTATTTTACATGCACAAACTTTATCTTGAATGAGTGTGATTCACAAGAGTTGGTGGATGACTAGAGATACAAACCTCTAATTCTAATTCACACATATTATGTCCCAAAAGCATTACAACTTATAGATATGAAATTTTCAAATGAATTTTACATTGTATATAATTTAGTGTAACTAGGTACAAGATTAATCATTATGTACTATTTATTTTCATTATCTATGTTGTTAATGTCATTAGAAATTGGTTTATTCTGATATAGGTCATTTTTTTATTTATTATAGATGAGGACAATAAAGATGGAAAAAAAATAGTACTGAAATTATTGTGTAGAGGAAAATTAAAAATTTAATTCCACTTTCATAAATGGAGAAAACATTGACTATCCCATTAGGTATGTGATAGTCACTGTAAATTGGCTTTGATGATATACTACAAAAAGTTATATGTATGGTTGTTTGAATAATTAGAAATGCATAGGAAGACACTGCAACGTCCAAATTGGTTCTTGTAATCAATATTTAATTACTCAAATATCATGGGAAGACATTTAAAAAGAATATCTAAAAAGTTTGTGAGTCAGACGTGAAGACATTCTTACAAATATCAAGATTAGAGAAAATATTATTGGTTCATTAGATTGAAATTTGAAGGTATGTTAACTTGTCGAATGTATATGTAATCAATATTATCAAATGTTTCTAATTTTACAGGTAGTACATATAGATTTCTTTTTTAATTACATAATAATAATTTGTTTTTAGGTTAATGATGAAAAATAAGGTTATACCTTTACATGG